>LPNX010627012.1:871764-903959 GCA_001517045.1 Pseudotsuga menziesii
CTGACGTGGCCCGGCCTGGGTATGAACCTTTGTAACATCTCGAATAATGTATTATGGTTCTGCGTCATGGTGGTCATGTTCTGTTTTATGGTGTTTATGTTTTGCATCACGGTACTCATTTTTTCATCCAAGTCTTTTTGTTTTTCATTCAGGATGTCAAGTTTGTCGTCGAGCCTCCTTTCTAGTACCACAACAAGCTCGTCTTTGAGTAATGTATTGTTATTTTGCATCTTTTCCTTCACGCATTTTAGGTCAGCGGCAAGGGACTTTATGTCCTTTTCCATTTTTTCTATTTGCTTTTTTAGCTCCGCTATGGTCTTGGACCTTGTATGCGGAGGTGTGTATTTTAACGCTATTTTGGCTAATAATATATTAATTAATTAATTAATTAATTAATTAATATTATTATTATTATATATTTTTTTATAAACTATATTATAGTTTGTATATATATATATATTTCGAACAAATATTATAATAATAAATATAATATTGATTTTTTTAAAAATATTTATTATAATATATTTGAAATTAATATTATATTATAATGTTATATTATATTATAATATTATATTTAAAATAAATATTATAATTTAATATTTTTTTTTGGTTTGTTTTTTGTGCAGGTCGTCGTGGAGGTGGGAGCTAGGCAGTGCGGATGAGGCAGCGCGGAAGGGAAAATGGAGGAGGGATGGAGGTGTGGAAGATTGACGGCACATGGTGGATGGAGGCACGAGTGTGGTTGGAGCAGAGGCTTAGGAGGGGCGAGCAAGCGTGGGAAGATGGAAGGAGGGAGGTGTGAGAGGAAAGTGCTAGAAGGTGAGGAGGCGACACACTAGACAGTCCAGGGATGAGAAAGGAGGAGGTACGCGGGGTTGAGCAGTAGAGAGGCGGATGAAATGCAACGGGGGAGGGAACTGTGGAGCAGGAGAATGGTGGATGAGGGAGAAAGGCAAGTGCGTTGTATTGGAGGAGAAGCGATCTGAAGGGCGATTTGGAGGAGTAAGGACGCGTTTGGGGAGAGTAGGCTGCAGACAGGAGCACGCAAGAGAGTAGAGGGTGAGAGAGGGAGGGGACGCACGAAATGGGAGGAAAGAGTAAGCAGTGGAATAAAATGAGGAAAAGAAATGATGAGCCGAGTCCGAGCTGTGTTGGAGGAGCCGAATCCGAGCTCTAATACCAAATGGAGCAATCGAATCCGGTTGTCCGTTAGTCGAGTTCGACTATCATTGTATAATGAAATATGAATAGTAAATAATATATTAGAAGATGGGTAAAATGTACAATAAGCTCGCCTTTTATAGGCTTGAGCGTGAAGGGTTACACCCTTTCATATAATTAACTAATCTATTTTAATAATTTATTTTATATTCATTACAAATATCCAATAATTTTTAGTTTATCACTGCTCCCGTGGTCAAATTTATTGAAGTCACATTTGTGTTTAATATTTTTTGTGAAAATTATTTCCTTCAATCCTATGCTGTTGGTAGCGGGAGTGGAAAGCAAAATTTTCAAAAGCTTTCGTTTTGGGAGTGTGTTTTTATAAAATACATATTTTAATATATTTTGATGCATATATATTAAAAAAACATGTATTATGCCAAATTAGCTAGAGAAAACATGCAAACATAGATATAACCATTTATTACAAATATAACATCAATCATCTAGGAGCTATAACTTATAACATTGTCATTAAATGATCAATCATCAATCATCAACAACATCAACAACATCAACATCAACCTTCAAATTTCAACATATAATATTTGTCATCAAGAAACTCTAGCGGATAACATCAACCATGAAATGGAATAAAGCATCATAATATCATATTCAATACCAAAGAGTTGTAAGATGCAATCAACAATTTAAAGTTTAAACTTCAAAGGTAGGTTCAACATTCAAAGGTCAAAGTTCAATGTAAGCAATAATGTTTACAAAATAGGCCATAATAAACATGAAATACAAAGTACTATGATACTATCGGCTAAGCTTTTCTCTTTCCATGAGAAACTTCCAATTTTTTTTTTCGTGGTTTAGGTGGAAGGCGCTGTTGGAAGTGATTGTGGAATATGAGTAGAAGATGAATGGCCCGGACGGATTGTTGGACGTTGTGAAGCTAAAGGTAAAACTCTTGCATCTGGAAACCTCCCAGTGGTTGGGGGTGGCATCTCTGCTGTATGAATTGGATCACCATCATGATCAGCCAATAGTTCAGCCTCCAAGCGCTCTAATGCTATGGCTCCATCCTCTACATTAGTCTCCTTTGGATTGTTGTCCCAAGTCAAATATGTTCTATCATTCTTGGCCGCTTCACAATAATGGGACAATCTCAAGTTGTAGTGCACATAAACCAAGCTTTATGCCTGTTCTAAATTCAAATCGTTTCTCCAACACCTCTCTGTAGAAGAACTATTAACAACCTGTGAAAGCACACTCACTGCAAATTTATGAAAATATGTGGCAGTGGAGCCATACATGTTCCACCAGTGGATAGGACTCTACCTATCTCGATCTTTGGTTGCATGCAGGATTCCAAAGACTCCATGTTCACTGATGTATCGGCTCAATTCACTCAGTACTTGAGCACACTCCTTCTCATCAAGGATCAACTTGTCTAATGCAAGCATATACCCATTTTGCACCTTTGGATCTGTGTGTGGTTTTCTTCTAACTCCACCCCTCAGGTGCAGGTTGGGCCAACCAAGATGAAGAATAATATTTTGGGGTAAGGACATATGCAAGGGCATGGAGTGGAACATTCAAATTATCCAACCTTTTGACCGCATGTTTATGAATATGGTCATACCAGACTGCATCTCTTTGCTCAACAATGTCTTTGATTTGACCAAGCAAGCTATCCATTTTGTCATACACCTCCCCAATCATCGGTTGATCTGTATCTACGAAATGAATCATACTATAAATAGGCTTGGTGAACTGCAGAACATACCTTAACTGTGCTTAGAATTGACCATCAAGAACGGTGTCCTCCACCTCCTGAAAAGTCATGTCTATCAGATGTGCTTGTAGCCCTGTCTTTCAATTCTTTCCATAAATAACTTGAGACCATACTAGCCAATGCCTTTTTTACATTCAAAATCTTCTAGAAGGTGAGGTAGTAGCGAAAAATGTGATGGGCCATGCTATGATTGGTAATAAATTTTATCATTTTCTTACTTCTTGTACAAGGCACCAATCCATCAGTAATTAGGGTCCTTCATCTTAACAATATCATGCATCAAACGGTTCAATGTGTGAACAAAAAAAGGCATGCGCCCAAACTCGTCGAATCGTTAAGGAAGCGTTTTTGGGAGCATTTTTTTGCTCTTAGAAGTGCTTAGGGACGATGAGGAAGCGCTTCGAGAGCTTCCTCATCGCTCCCTAAGCGCTCCCAAAAAACCAAGGAGCGATTTTTTTTCAAGGGAAGCACGCTTCCAAATAATGCTCCCAAGAGGAAGCGATAAGGAATCGCACTTCCGGGACCGATTCCTGATCACTTCCTTTGGGAGCGTGAATTGGCTTTTCATATATTTTTGTTGTTGATGTGTTCTTGGTATTTCTATGCTCAAGATGTTGAATTTTAGCATTAGCATGAATTCTTAAATATTTTGCAGATTGTAGCATAGACAACAATAACAAGTGCAGTAGATAGATCAACACATCAAAACATCAGACACACTAAACACAAGAGTTTTTCACTGGGGAAACCTTTAAAGGACAAAAACCCCAAACTCATAAGTAGTTCATCTCTTAAATGAGATGACTTGAGTTCTTCAACAATTCTTTCAACAATAATTCATCAAGCCGTAATGGGCTTGAACCACTGATAAAAAATTCACAAAAGATAATTTTACAGGAATTTCAAATTAGGGCTTACTGTCCTAATTTCTTCCTACTACCCAAATGCTCAAGTCTGCTGCCCGAAGTAGTTTTCTTGTTGCTTCCTGCTCGAATAATTAACAGGTTGCCTGAGCCTGTTACTGTTGCCTAGAATTATTGACTGACTACTTAGAATTATTGACAGGCTGCCCAGATACTTCTCTTGCTGCCTGGATTTCTCTATGACTGCTCGAGAGCTGACTAGACTCAATCTAAGTTGCTCGAATTACTTCTACTGCTGCCTGTGATACCTAGTCTCTGCCTGGACCTTGTAGATGTCTGCCCAGGACTCTGTTAGAGCTGCCCGGACCTGTTGAGTGCTGCCCTAATGTACTATGGGCCTGCTGAGGGTTGCCCGAGATTTTGAGGGCTGCCCGTTAATGAATTAGGGTTGCCCGAAGTCTGTTTTAGATAAACTGTATCTGCCCGAGATTCATAGGGCACCCAACTGCTGCTGCCATGAGGGTTTGGAGGAGAGGTAGCAGATGAGAGAGGGCTGCCCATGAAGTAGAGAGGGCTACCTGTGACTATAGGAAACCAAGAGAAGACTGCCTAGATAGAAGGAGGTCAACCCGTGAAGGTGTAAGGGCTGTATGATGACAGAATTTGACTGCCCGTGAACTGTTGTTTTTGCCTGTAGATTAGGACATGTTGCCAACAAACTGATGCTGCTGCTTGAAGTTATTAATAGGCTTCCAGTGAACCTGTTGTTGTAGCCGTGAGGGGTTAGGGTGACACCCTATCCAGTGGGGAAGAGAATGAGGCAGCCGTGAGGGGTCTGAGGTTGTTGCAAGTGCTCACTATGAGGAGTAGTGGAAGAAACCCTAGCTTAGGTTTTTTTTTAGCATGAGGTAGATGCCCTAGATAGATAGCCTCCATGCTAGGGCATAAACCAAAAAATTCTTCCTTCTCTTCAAGGCCCAATGGAAATCTTCTAAGAGCAGCTAGATGATCATGAGCAAGTGCGTGTAATAATGAAATCGATTGATCTTCTTTTATAGCCTTTGAATCACTTGTAAGTGGACCAAAACTCAAAAGAATAAAATGATATGAATTTTATTCTTTTACCTTTTGACTTGTACTTTACGGTACTAATGACTTTTATGTATTTTCAGTGTTTCACTTTGACTCCTTGGTGGTCCAAGGGTCCTTATGTATTTTCACTTTGACTCCTTGGTGGTCCAAGGGTCCTTATGTATTTTTGACTTTTACCTTTTAGCTTTCTTCAAGTACCTTATGTATTTTTGACTTTTACCTTTAGCCTTCTTCAAGTGCCCCGTGGTCCATAAGGTCCTTATGTAATTTTGACTTTTACTTTAACCTTCTCCAAGTGCCCCTGCGGTCAAAACAAGTGGTCATAGGGCTCCTTCATCCCCACTCAAAGTACATCTTCATAAATAGAGAGAATTACTAATCCTTTTATCTCACACTCCATGTGCCACCAAGATCGGGTACTAGATGTCTTTTACTTTAAGGTACTAATGACTTTTATGTATTTTCACTTTGACTCCTTGGTGGTCCAAGGGTCCTTATGTATTTTTGACTTTTACCTTTTAGCCTTCGTCAAGTACCTTATGTATTTTTGACTTTTACCTTTAGCCTTCTTCAAGTGCCCCATGGTCCAAAAGGTCCTTATGTAATTTTGACTTTTACTTTAGCCTTCTCCAAGTGCCCCTGCGGTCAAACCAGGTGGTCATAGGGGTCCTTCATCCCCACTCAAAGTACATCTTCATAAATAGAGAGAATTACTAATGCTTTTATCTCACACTCCATGTGCCACCAAGATCGGGTATTAGATGTCTCAACCAAGGGTAGGTAAGCCTTGGAGAAGATCACAAAGTCCACAGATCAAGGGTAGGAGAATGGCCCTTAGCCCTAGGCTGAGTCCCCCAGTACTAGACTGGTTCATCTTCTTGGTAACTAACCAAATGGCCACTCAGCTCTAGGCTGAGTCCCCCAGTGCTGGACTGGTTCCACATGCTGGTCCTCGATCAAATGTCTCCATTCAACAGAATGGCTCAACACAAGGTTGAGTTCCCCCAGTGCTGGATTGGTTCCACATCCTAGCCCTTGACCAGATGTCCTCATTCAACATAATGGCTACTCAACACAAGGTTGAGTTCCCCTAGTGCTGAACTGGTTCCACATCCTGGTCCTTGACCAGATGTCCCCATTCAACAGAATGGCTAGTCAACACAAGGTTGAGTTCTCCCAGAGCTAGACTGGTTCCACATCCTGGTCCTTGACCAGATGTCCCCATTTAGAAGAATGGCTACTCAGTACATGGCTGAGTTTCGCTAGTGCAAGACTGGTTCCACATCCTGGTCCTTGACCAGATGTCCCCATTCTCCTCAGAGAATGGCTCTTGATGCTGCATAGGAAGAATCAACACAAGATGGGTTAACTGATCATTCTGCTTCCTCATGCACATATGTTCATCATGGTTGGGTTTCTTGCAGTAATTGCATATCAACTTCTCCTTCTTAGTCTTCCCAACATTGGAGTTGGAGGTCTCTTGTGCAGATCTTGGAGTTTCCCCCTTTTGATCTTATTCCTTTTTGCCTTTGCTTTGTGTTTTTGTTTGCTGCTGTTCTTATTTCCCTGATTTGCAGCAAGTGAATGTGCCTTTGTTGTCTTTAGGGAATCCATTTGAACAAGTTTATCTTAATCATGGGTGAGATTGAAAGTATATTTATCCAAGGAAACCCTCTTCCAAGCAGGCTCCAAGTGCGGATTTTCTTGCATGGAAGGTAGAAACGAAAACTGAGTATCAAGACCCAGTTTGGACAGAATTGAGAGAATACGTTGGTTTTTCGTGTCCATGCCACATAATTTGCAGAAGTGATTTGAATTTGGTGAAGAAATCCTATATTGTGTCGAAGTTGCTTGGGCTCAAACTGATGAGCTCAATCTCCAGCTGATGTTCGGGGATCACATCTTGCTTTCTAAAGAGTCCTTCTAGCTTGCACCAGACTTCATTGGGTGTTGGTGCAGATTTGATGTTGAATAAGAGGTTAGGAGAAATAGAGAGGCATAACTCTTGATATGCTTCATACATTCTGTTAACCCACTTTGCTTTCTCAACAACAGAGTTTGCTTCAATCTCAGTCCCCATAGTGATTTTGTATAGGCCTTTACTCTGCAAGAGAATCACCACCTATGACTTCAATTCATAATAGTTGAATGGAGAGGATTCTCTGTTGAGACTGATCCATCCTGTTTGGTGTTCTCCAATTTGTGTCTGCCTGCAAATTTGTGTACTGCTTTAGATTCACCATGGCTCTGATACCATGTGAGATTCGACCGATCAACCGGCAAGATGATCTAGAATTTAATTGAGAAGAAATACAGTTGATAGTTAGATCAAGAGAAGAAAAAAGATGCAAGCAATGCCATTCTCATTCACTTGTTGAATCCATTACATCAAAAGTTGAAAGAAAATACAAAATGACCAGCTATGATAGGCTTAATTGCATGCGTTAGCATGAGAGATAGTGTTGCTCAAACCAAAAGATGCTTGGATAGTCGAGTGCACCCTTGAGGCAAGTGAGGCACACTTGTCTTTAGAAAAGAGGAAAAAAGCAAGCATGAGCACTTTTATCCCTACAAATCAGGAAAAGGGAAAAAGCAGATCTGCTTTTATCCCCAGAAATCAGGAATAAAAGCAAGCAAATGTGCTTTTCCCAAGCAAGAGCGCTTTTGACCAAGCAAGGGCACCTATCTCTCAAGCATATACACCAACAACAGGGTCTTTCAAAGCCTCACTGAATGCCCCAGCCAGTAGTTTTACTTTATGAATTGCCTAATACTTGATAACTTTTTTATTTCCAATGGACATTTTAAAATTTGGTTGTATCTTATCATGCATGTGGTTAACGTAATATCAATTTGCATTCGCAAATAATTTTTGATGGAACAACCGCTGTTTTGAGAATGATGTACCTCACCAAAATGATTTAGTTGACTTTATAGGGTGTCTGTTAAATGAGCTTTGTAGGTTGGCAAGTTTTTGATAGTTTCAGTCACATTGATATATGCCACTGTGCATTATGCAGGGTCGTGTAATTCCTTGTGATTTTATTGGCGTCATCAAGAGCCAGCGGCCCATTTATTTACAAGGTATGTCACAATTTACACTGCAAGATCTGACAATAGAGGACTTTGATTCTGTTGGACAGATTGATGTGTTTGGCTGCTTTGATTCATGTTGTTATCAATGTGCATTATATCATTTGAATTGTTAACTGTAACTGCAGGGGAAGTTGTGAGTAACCACGATGAACTCATGTCTAACTTTTTTGCACAGCCAGATGCTCTTGCTTGTGGGAAGGTAGCCCTTCCCATTTGGTCCCTTGAAAATAATTTTTTTGTCTTCTTTCTAAATTTTACATATGAAGTTTTTAAATAGAAATAATTTATGTCTTGTATGATTTCAATTCATGCAGACACCAGAGGAGTTGAGAAATGAGAAAGTTTCTGATCATCTTATTGCACACAAGGTACAATTGAAGCTGTGTCAGAGATGAATTTTTTGTTTGTCATACCTATCATTTGCTTTAAAAATCTCACATGGTTTATATGCAGACATTCTCTGGGAATCGACCATCGCTAAGCATCTTACTACCGTCATTGACAGCATATACTGTAGGCCAGGTTGGTTGACATTTTTTTGTTAGCAATTCGGATTCTGCAGCTCTCTTAATCCATGAAATAACCCATTCATTGTAAAGATGCATTTTTTGTTTTAGCAGAGGTAATCTCATATCGTTTGCTTTATTATTAGCTATATGGTATTAAGGATTTCATATTAATCTTCAACTTGGAGGATGTGCGGGATATTATTTTGGTCTAACACAGCTTTTTCTTTGGTGCATTAGTTGTTAGCAGTGTATGAACACAGGATTGCGGTTCAGGGTTTCATCTGGGGCATTAATTCCTTTGACCAATGGGGCGTGGAGCTTGGCAAGGTATGGTCAAAACAATTGACTTAGAATGTCTTGTAACCTGAAATGCACGAGAAGGAAATTTGGGTGGGAAGATTAATATTCATAATAGTTTTTGTTATTTTCTACAGTCATTGGCATCTCGTGTACGAGCTCAGCTGAACATGTCTCGCAGTGAAGGGAAGCCAGTTGAGGGCTTTAACCACAGCACCACAATGTTGATAAAACGATACTTGAAGGTAATCAGAAACTTCATTATATTGTTCTCTTTTTCAAGTCTGGAGAACATATGCATTCTAAGGGGTTATATCAAACTGATTGTTGAACTGCACTTTTCAGAACTTTCCATTGTAATACATGCATATCATACCAACAAACCACCTAGTCTAATCAGTGTTCACTCTGCAGGAAAATGCTCCAATTCCTGTGGACTTGCTCCCCACAAATGTATAGCACATACTCTGTTTGTTGAGCACCAATCAGTCTTTTAATTTTGAATGGCAGTTATCCTTATTTTGTATTTCAATGGGAAAGCTTCAACTATGATGAAATCTTTTCTGTTGAAGTGGAGCTTCTTTTGATGATCAGGAAGGGATATTTATTGTTGTTATTAAACCGGGAACCTAGTGTTCGTATTTTTAATTGAGTTGAAATTAACATGCATCTTCACAATAAAGAAACCTGCCAAATCGTTTCCAGTTTATCATTTCCTTCTTTCCAGTATCCACTCCATGAGTTTCTCAGTGTTTCTATCTTGAGAATTGTACAAGGTATTATGACTATTTTTACTATTTCTGTAAATAGAGACAATTTTTGTATCTGAAATATGAATTGCCAACTATTAGATATAGAGTTGAACAACAAAAGAAAATCAATCTGTTGATCATGGTTGGTTGTTCAAGTGAAAAAATTATCTATTTATATGTAATCTGTATGCACATTACTTAAACACTGCAATTTAAAAGAAGAAAAGAATGCTAAACAAACAAACATACACTGCAATAACACAAAGGCTTTACTCTGGAGACCCATTTTGGGAAAATGACAATAAATGGTTTTTATTTAGCTCTATTTATGCTCAGGATTTATTACAGATGGGAGCTTTACACTCTCTCACCGAGATTTTGTGTAATTTTACTCCTGATTCCTAGGCTATGTCTTGCAGATTGTTGTTTTGCTTAGAGACAATATTCGTTATCCGTGGACTGGTTCAAAATGCTCTTCATCCTTTTGGTCTAAGCATATATTTCCTCTTCCGAGTCCTCAGTGTTTCAGCTATTGTGCCCTTAACCTCCCAAGCTTTTCCAGCGTTCAATGCCAGTTCTGCAGAAAGTCTCTTTGTTTGTGCTCCAAGGTTCGACCAAATCCTTCTTCACTAATCACCAATCTACCTCTTTATTACCTCCTCCAGTTATTCATTCTCTCTAGAAAAGCCAAGACACCTCCCTAAGAATTCGATGCCAATCTTGCTGCATGCATCATTGCCAGTTTTCCTCCACCATCAGAAGTATTTCTTCGAACAGAGAACGTTATTATTCTTCGCCTTTAGGGTTGCTGTGGTTCACGTGGCATTCTTTTGCTTTGTTTATCTTCAATGTTGGTCGTGGATCGACATGTCATAACTCTATGTGGCCATGACCTTTGATGGCTAGGCCAGGGTCTTAGGTCCTCTTCTTCTTCTATCTTCAGTCCGCATGAGTGGAAGGTAGACGTCAAAGAGGACCACCTCCTTTCTTTATTTCTGCGGAGTGCAGAGCTAGACTTCCCTCTGACTCACTTTTTTCCTCGGCATCAATTAAGTTCAATGAACCTTTGCCTTTGCTGGATGCAGGCTGAGAAGCTAAGGCTCCACTTTGCCTTGCCCACACCTCCACATGCCTTTAAGTCGTGTAGGTGCAGATGGGCTTTTCCTTTGCTTTGCTATAGTGCATGGTAAGGGCTAAAGCTTCCACTCTCCATTTGCCTCAGCCGATTTCTTGAATTGTGTTGCCTAGCCCATAATTTTTATTCATGGATAATGAAAATTATACATTTTAGGTACAAGACACACTTTTAAACAAGTCCTTTTCCTGGTCGTATTTGTAAAAAAAAAGATTCTTAAAAAAGTTGTAGTGCAGTGGCTAAGACTCGTAAAGTGGCTAAGGCTCGCAAAAGACAGGGAAATCCCTCTCTTTTAAGTATTAACTGTTGATAAGTTTTACATGGAAAAAAAAAACCTAGAACTTCCAATAAGTACACAAATCAAAATAGATACATTTGACATCCCGAGACAAAAAAAAGCTTTATGGATAAATAAAAATGTTAGAGGAACTGCTGAGTGACCATCTCTGAACTCAGACATTTATATGTTGTCCCTTTTTAAAAGATTGCCAGACACTGTACTAAGTTCGTCCATCTTTTAAAAGATTGCCAGCTACTGTACTAAGTTCCTTGAAAATATGAGTGGATAAGTTACTTGAAAATATGAGTGGAAGCGATGAAATCAAATTTGAAACACTACCTGCCCCTAAAATCAAATTTGAAACACTACCTCTGCCCTAAAAAATCGTGAGCATGACATTTTGAAGATGTGAATTACTACCCACCCCTAAAATCTTGAGCATGACATTTCGAAGATATGAAACATTACCTACCCCTAAAAGCTTGAGCATGACATTTTGAAGATGTAAAGTTTTAGCTATCCTATTAATTACTAAAGTCAAATCTCCATATAATCTCCATATATTTGAAATTTTTTAGTATTTCTATCCAAATACATTTTATTATTAAATTTAGCACCATTTTATTTGAATTTATTCGAATATTTTTTGAGTATTTCTATCCAAATACATTTCATAAATAATTTAAGCACCATTAGTTTAGCTGACTTGTTGGATCCAACTTCAAGACTTGCCTTAAATTCGAAATAATAATCTCTTGGAAGGTACAAAACACCTCCAGCAGCACTGAATTTTTAACCGCTATGAAAGGCTCTATAAAATTACCCGAGCAAAAAGATTTATTGTTTTGAACCTCCTGGACTTCCAGCACCATTGAAATTTCAACCACTCTGAAAGGCTTTATAAAAAATACCCCAGCAACCTTCTCGACCTGTTGCTGTATATAATGCATTTTTGTTTTAGAGTATAAATTTGAGAATATAGCTGAAATGTAGGAATAGACTTTTCTTCAAAGATGGTCCAGTTGTCATGGCTAAAGTATAATCATGGCTAAACAATTTTAGTATAATATATTTCACGTTTAAAAATTGAAATTACTCATAAATACTATGCATGCACAATATTATTCCTCTCCCTAGTGACACACAGTTCATTGATCTATCCCACAAGGAGCCCCAACCAGAACCAACATATGTAGGGTTAATACATTGAATAAATTCCTGCAGAGAGGCCACCACCTCCATCACTTAAAATGAAAGCTAGGACTTAAAGCTATGAAGGAAAGATGACCATCGCTGAAGGGAAAGGGCCCTGACGATGACAAACAATTTTAGTATAATATATATTACTTTATATTAATCAAATTGAAGTTATTTATTGATAAAGTTCAATCATTTTAGTATAATATATTTTACTTTATATTAATCAAATTGAAGTTATTATTGATAGTGTTATTATGGCTAAACAATTTTAATATAATATATTTCATTTTTAAATTAAACAAATTGAAAGTACTTATTAATATTAATATTATAATATATTATGACATGCACAGCACTATTAACATTGAAATTACTCATCAATATTAAGACATGACATGTACAACACTATTCAACTTTTTTAATATAATATATTTTACTCTATAAATTACATACTATTATAGTTATTAATCGAAGTTATGTATTTGCTAAACAATTTTAATATGTCACTTTTAATTTAAACAAATTGAAATTACTTATTAATATTTTTTTTAAATCTTTATTTTTTATTAATGATTAAAAAATTAGTGTACATAGATTATTAATAAAGACTTATTTTTTGGGTGAGCGCTGGAAGATGATTAAGGTTTCTAGTTTTTGTTAGGGTTTTTTAAGCCTGGAAGCCAAGGCGACCAGCAGTGGAGGACGAAGGAATTCGTCCTTCAGCAACGTTCTAGCCCGCAGGGCTCTCGCAGCAAAGCCCCTTCTGCTGCTTGAGTCAACGACTTAGGCAACATCCTTTAAAGCAGGGATACTTTTAGGGTGAAATTTAGCCCATGGGCTATTTTTCCATGTTTTTCTCCAAAAAAAGATTCGCCATTTTGCATTTTTTGAAGCCCAGTTTCGTCCAATTTTGATGGGGTAAAAAATTTTCACCCTAAAAATCGCCAAAATATTATATAAACGAAATAAAATCCTTGGAAATTAAAATATTTTTTTGAAAAACATCGCCAAACATTTTATAGTTGGTGTTTTAAGAATTTGTAAGATTCGCCAACATTTATACACTTTTAAATAAGTATAGTTCCTTAAAATCATCCATGCTTTAAAGCCGCAAAAGGGAGCAGGTTCGATGGAAGCTCCTTTATATAAACAAGGTACTTCCGAAGCAATCAATCTAGATGTGGCAGTGCATGAGGAGGCGGCCAAAGACAATGCGAAATGTAAGCCTAAATCCCTTCAAATCCCACGATATGAGGTAACTTCAACCTTGTTAAGTCAACAAATTCAGTTTATGCACGACCATGCTATCATTTGCAAATTCATTAGTTTGTGGCCTTCAGAAAAAGACTTAGTGGGTTGGCTCACCAATACATGGAAACCAAAAGGGCATTGTGAATTAAAACTTGGTTCAAAAGGCTTTTTTATAGTCATATTCCACAACCTAGAAGACAAGCACATAATCTTTCAAGGAGGACCTTATTTTTTCCATTCAGCGGGATTATACATGTGTAACTGGAAAGGAGCAGTTCTCCCCTGAAAAAGAAGACTTCAAAGTTGTGCTAGTCTAGGTGCGACCGTATACGTTACCTCAGGAATTCTGCAATATTGTAATGCTTACGGGCATTGGTAACGCCCTTGGCACCTTCGTGCAAATCTCAGATGCAACCCTAGTTGAGCGTTATACTTCTTATGCTCACATATGCCTCTATCTTGACATATCAACTGCCCTCCTTGAGGCTATTTGTCCGAGCCACAGAGACTCTGAATGGATTCAACCCATTGATTACGAGCATATTCCATTTTGTTGCCATAAGTGCCATGAACACGATCAACTTTTTCGGGACTGCCCTATGAACGCCAAACCTAATCCTTCAATCGCATCATCCAAAGTGGACAAAGAAGGGTTCACGAAAGCCCCAATCTTGCGCAGACAAAATAAGAAAGCTCCTGCCTCTAACCCTCTCCCTGACCTGACCATTCAAAACAACTTCTCCATTTTATCTCAGCAACACCGGCTAGAGAAATTCAACACAGTCATCCTAGAAGCAGAGCTAGCAAAAATCTCTCCTCCCAGCCCTAACTCCTAGAAAAACTCCTTGCAGGACCTCTTGCCTCCTTTTTCTCACCCCCCTCCCTCTTCGAAGGAGTTGCCTTTTCCCTCAGTAGAAAACTAGTTAATGAATGAGGAAGGGGACTTGCAAGAAGCAGATGATATGGAGCTAGGAGAATTGGATGTTTCAGCCCTTTTTGCGACTATTCGCAGTGGAGACACCAACAACATCCCAATTCATCAACTGGATCTCTTGGAAGATCTGTATCACTCTATAAGTAAGGATAAACATCTCCCCAAGCAAACTGAAGCCTCTACGCAAAACTCAGGGCCTAATTAGTTGGGATTAAAATCTCAAAAGCGCAGAGACATGCCAAAAATCCAAGGTGACACCTAAGAAAGGAAGAAAATCCAACAAACAATTAATCAAAGAATTGGGAGCCTATTTAATAGACTTAGGGAAGAGTGCCCGAATAGACTCAGTTTTATCCCACTGTCTAAATGGAATTAAAATTCATTTCATGGAACATTAGAGGAATCGGTGGTGATTCCAAAAGAAGAATGCTCAAAAATAGGATTCTCACTTAGAAGCTTGTAGTTATCACGCTACAAGAAACCAAAAGTTCGGAACAAAAGCTCCAAGTTTTCATAAATCAATGTTGGAAAAATGCTCAAGTCATAGCTTTGGATGCCAGAGGCGACATAAGGGGATTATCAATTATATGGACCCCAACCTTCTGCACATGGAAGGATTCTTCTCTTCTCAAACACCCTATCTGGATTGTTTAAGATCAATGGAACCACCCAGGGAGAGTGGTCACCAATGTTTATGGACCCCAACAAATAGAGCAAAAGCTTTCTTTTCTCAATCACCTAGCCTAGCTGCAGGCTTGAAACCCCTCCCAAAATTGGATCATTGGAGGGGATTTCAACATTATCACCACTCTAATTGAGAAAAAAGGAGGAATTCAAAAGCTAGACAGACATAGTGCTGCTCTGCAAGCTCTCATCAAAGATCTTAAACTAGCAGATATTCAAACCACTAATGGCATCTATACTTGGAATAATTGCAGGGGGCGAGACATACAGGTGGCTTGTCGGTTGGATAGATTTCTCATTTTCGACACGCTTCAAAACCAAATAAACCTTTATGCTACCATTCTCCCCATGGCAGGGTTAGACCATTTTCCAGTATGCCTTCTCATGGAACTAGAAGGCGCCCATAGTAAAAGCGCTTTCGGTTCGAAATTTTTTGGCTCTCTCACCGAGAATTCATGTCAGAGATTCAAGAATGGTGGCTTGCCTTGACTCACATTGAAGGCTTTGTCATGTACAACTTTCAACAAAGACCGAAGCAACTAAAAATTAACCTCAAACACTAGAACATAACGGAGTTTGACAACATCTTTGAGGAGAAACACAAGTTGGAAAATCAACTAAATGCTACCCAGTTGCAAGCCATTCAAACTGGGTACAAAGACGAGCTAAAAAATCAGGAGAAGGACACACAAGAGCAATTAAACATCAGATATCAACAGGAGGAAGAACTATGGAGGCAGAAATCCCTGATTCAATGGGTTAAGGAAGGAGAAAGGAATACCAAATTCTTCCATCACTCCATGCTTCAGAGAATGCAACAAAACATGATAACTAAGCTCAACTCAAGTCAAGGAACCGTTCGACAAACTCAAAAGGAAATCGAACAAGAGTTGGTCCACTTTTATAAAGATCTCCTCACAGATCCAATAAGGGGCAGATCTCTAGCCATCCAACAAGTCCTGCAACATAGCCCTCCCATAATCTCGGACGATCAGAACCTCAACCTTTCTCAGGACACCACGATGCAGGAAGTGGAAAATGCAGTGATGGAAGTGAACATGGGAAAGCCCTAGGAGCAGATGGCTTCACAACGGACTTCTTCTTCCAAGCTTGTTGGAACATCATTTAACAGGATGTTTGGCAGGTGGTAGAATCTTCCCAAAAATCGGGCCTCATCCTTCTTGCCTTGAATGCCATTTTCCTCACCCTTATCCCAAAAACGGATAAGCCTATTGATCCTTCAATTTTTAGGCCTTTTGCGCTTTGTAATGTTATCTACAAAATCATTGCCAATCGTCTGAAGCCCCTTCTCCCTCTTATCATCTCCTCAGAGCAAATTGGTTATGTGGAAGGGAGGCAAATCCTAGATGGCATTATCACTGCCCATGAAGCAATCCATTCTCTCAAAACCTTCCAGCACTCCAGCGTGCTCATTAAGCCAGATATGTCCAAAGCCTTTGATAAAATAAGCTGGCAATTCCTCAGAGAGATGCTTTTAGCCTTTGGATTCTCACCATTCTAGGTGAATTGGGTGTTAGCATTAATCTCTTCAGGCTCTTTTCCATTCTGATTAATGGATCCCCCTCAGCCACTTTTTCCAGCTCACGAGGCATCAGGCAGGGGGACCCTTTATCTCCTTATATTTTCATCATTATTGTCGAAGGTATGGGGAGATTCATCAAAGCTCATGTGTAGGAACATCATATTCATGGGCTCAACCTCACCTCCAATGGAACTCCTCATTCTCATCTTCAGTTCGTAGATGACAACATGTTAATGGGGAAATCCTCTGTAATAGAAGCAAAAGGCTTCAAGCTCATTCTAAAAACTTTCGGGGAAGCCTCTGGAATGTCTATCAACAACCTCAAGTCGCAAATCTTTTTCTTCAACACTTTGACTCTTGCCCAGCGTCGCATCACCAATATCTTGGGCTTCCAGAAGACCTCCCTCCCCTCCAATTTCTCGGCGTCCACCTCATTGAGTTAACCCTCAAGAACTCCTCTTGGAAAGACCTTTTAGCCAAGCTAGAGCTTAATATTTCCTCCTGTACTTTTTGGGCTTTGCATTTCCCAGGTCGTCTCATCCTCCTAAAATCTGTCCTGCAAGCCATGCCTCCTTACTTGTTCTCTGTTATGGCGGCTCCTCAACATGTACTAAAATCCATTCACAATCTTCAGAGAATTTTCTTATGGGGGGGAGCTTTGCAACATAGGAATTGACCTCTTATGGCATGGAAAACGCTTTGCAAAGACAAAAACAAAGGAGGTTTGGGCCTCACGGACCCTCTCATCCTCAACAAGATCCTGTGTGCGAAGTTGTGGTGGAGATGCCTCACAGAACCAACCCTTGGGCAAACATATGGAGAGACAAATATGCTAAGGATGTGCCTCATGATGATCTCATTAGGATGGAAAATCTACAAGGTGGATCGACCATCTAGAACTCTGCCTAGGCGCAACAAGATCTCATTTGTAAGCACAACTTCTGGGAGATATAAAATGGAAACACTGCCCTCTTTTGGGAGGACTCTTGGCAGCAACTCCCTCCTTTATAATCAAGAGATGACATTCAAGAGATGCAAATTCACATGCAAAAAACAAGGAAAATCAAAGTAGCACATTATTAGACCCCACCTTCTCATCAAAGAATATGGCATTACTGGCTTCCACAGGGGGAATGGTTGGGACAAGGTACCCACTAGGAGAATCATAGCTTCTGGAATTCCTTAAGCTCCAAAAAATTCTTGTTAATTCGGCCCCATAAAAGCTTCGATGGGGACACCAACCTAAAGGATACTTCTCTGTCAAAGAAGCTCGCCATTTGGAGCATCCTCTGGGTGATACTCCAAAGGATATAATATGGGCGACCATTTAGGACTCCCATCTTTGTCTGAAAGTCAAAAATTTCCTGTGGCTGATAGGACATGGTAAAATTTTTACCTGGGACCAGCTTCGCAAGAGAGGCTTTCATGGCCCTTCCAGACGTGTTCTATGTGATCAAGAGGAGAAAACTTTGGAGCATCTCTTAAATCAATGTCATTTTGTTTCCAAGATCTGGGACTAGGGGGCTAGTCTCTTCAGAAGATCGGACCGAGATAGAACCAACACAAGTGCTGCCATCCGAAATTGGTACCCTCACCCATACACCAGTCAAATTCTTAACATGTTGTGAGTTCTCTTTCCGGGCCTAGCTCAAAGCCAATCTTCTGGAAGCAATGCAACTTTCTCTTTGGTCCACCTCTGACTCTGTCTGCCCCCCTCCATACCTCACTATTTTAAAAGCATGGGACTTTCAAATTGCCAGTTGCAACGTTGTTTCTAAGCCTCCTCCGCCAAGAGTTTCCATACCCTATGTTTGGTCACCCCCGCCTTCCCCTTTCCTAAAGCTAAATTTCGATGGGGCTTCTAAATGGAATCTTGGTCCCGCGGTAACATGAGGGGTTTTCTGAAACGACAAAGGAGAAATTATTCATATTTTCTCGAAGTTCATCGGCACCTCCACTAACAATGTAGCGGAATCGCTTGCGCTGATCACAAGGCTCACTATCGCCCAAAGAAAAAACTAGTTGGCTTTGGTCATTGAAGGAGACTCACAAATTATCATTAATATAGTGTAGAGACTCTCTAATGGTACCCCTCTAAACAAGCTTTCCAAACATTGGAGATTAGAATGGTTGAAAGAAAAACTCAAAGGCCTGCTTAATCACTTCCAGGTCTTGCAATCGAGTCACATCCGACGAACATGCAATAGGTTGGTGGATCACTTGGCCAATTATGGAGCTGACGGGTCCATTGAAGCCTTGGATCAAGAATGGATGCTCTTTCAGGTTCAGCCAATTAAGGATCATCTCATTAAGATAATGAAGCAAGACTTCACTCACCCACCGTGGGTGCATGAGTTGACAGTTAGAGGGGTGCACGAGGGGCACATGGCCAGCCTTTAAGGCACCTATGTTTCCACCTCAACACCCCCTGCAAGGATGATAGATAGGGGGTGGGCTCCACCCGCGAATGATCATTCAGACACAAGCTGGAGTACAAACTCCCATGCGCTAGAGCGCAGAGCGGAGGTTGGAAACGAGTACGAGATGGAACACATGGGAACTCTACTTGCCACCTCCTGCAATGATGAAAAACCTTGCATATGATGGTTCGATGAGGAGTTGGCTCCTCATTTCGCAAGGTGGTAGAACGACGACGAAACCTATAAAAGAAAGAAGCTCCCTCGCAACTTTCTCAGGTCAAATTTCTTTTGAGAAAGGGTATTTCTTAAAGTTTTTTTTCATTTTGGAGGAGGCCCTCTGGTTCACCTCCCGTTAAGAATTGGTTTCCTGTGTCTTCGTGGCCATCCTGACATGTGGGTTAAAGGTTCTTCTCTCTGTGGGTATGAGTTTTTAGTATGCTCAAGGGGAAACTCTTCCCTCCGGATGTTTTGGTTTACTCTCGGGGGATTTAAACCCACCCACAGTGGGTTCTTGTATGCCCATCGTGAATTGTGGCTTGACCCTGGTGAGTTTTGGTCCTCTCCCCACAAGAATAACCTCGCCTTTGTTCTTTGTGCACTTAACCAGGATCAGCCTTTGCTCCTCCTTGGCACGACTTTGCCCACTTTTTGAAACCCAAAGTGAGTATGCCTCCGCACAAGCGAACTTGCCGTAGGAGGAACCCTAATGTTGCGAGCCCTCCTCTGTTCAACCAGCCCCTCCTGCTTGTGCCATGCGGAGCATCGTGCACATAACTTGTCTTTGTAACCAAGAGATCCCGGAAAACATCAGGAAGGAAATTGCAGATGTGGAAGCAGATGCCAAAATCACTCGTGGTTGCATCTCTGATGAGGAAGTCCGAAAAAAGTTTGAGGCTTTACTCCTGGATCATGGTTACTCTCGAGGAAGGGTCTCCCAGCACTTGAAGACGTTGGACTTTGCGTGGCATCAGAACTACCTCATAGCAAATGCGCTAACTGAGCAAGGAGAAGCTCATTGGGAGATTATGCTGTAGCTCGAGAAGATCATAGCTCACTTGCAGCAAATTGCCAAGTACCTGGGAATTAGGCCGACCAACAACACTGAGTATGCCCCCTCCAACTCAGAGGTGAAGACTGATATAGGCTAGTTTCTGCTATTCTCTTTGTTGTTAGTTTTTTGTTGCTTTTTGGAATGAAAAATTGCAATAGGATCATGCTAAAGAACTCGGTTTGTAAATGGTTTAGCCTCATCTCTTTCAGAGGCAGAATTTCAGTGTTTTCTTGATATATGAGCATGTTTTCCCTCTATTGGGAGGGCTCGGTCAAACTCTTCCAGTCCGTTTTCCCTCTATTTGGAGGGGTCAGCATAGGATGATGTCTGTAATCTCTTTTTCAAGGCAATAGAAGGATATAATCTAAATTACAAAAAAATCAAAGATGACCTTTCAGTTGGCCAAGAAGCATTCTTCAGAAAATAAAAATATTGTAATTGACCAAACACGAGTGCCCATATGGTCTTTGTATATTCATACATACAAAAAAGAGTTCCATAATGCCACAAAAAACATCAAAATTTCCATGAGGGATCATAAACATGGAACCATAACCCAAATCAAGAGATAAACTTCTTCAATCCATAAAGCCCTTGAAGTTACCAACAAGCATTTTGTATGTAACTCTATCAATGCATTGTCATTTGTGCCAAGAGTTTCTCTCAAGAAGCAGACCCTTCTTCAAAAGAAAGTCTGCATATTGATACATGTCACAGAGGATGAGCTGAAAGAAAGAAAACTAAAATAAATCCAATAGCCTTTTGATATCATCATAAATGGGAACCAAGAGAAGATTGTTGGGGCGCCTTTTATTATTGAAGCCGTCAACGACCAATTTGGAATCCTCATTAGCCAGTATTTGTTGGGCATTTGAATGATAACTAATAAGAGACCCAAACGTAAAGCTTGATACTATGCCTGATTGTTTGTGATTGGGCCCAAGCCTGTTGCAAAGGAGATTTGATGAATATAAAAGAGGAAAAGTGTACCTACTGCGCCACTAGATCTTGGTTGAAATTAAGTTGCACCGTAAAAAACAACGAGGATATTAAGCAATTTGAAGTTGTCTGTCGTTCCCAATATTCCATTCCAACCAGTCGCCAATTAGATCAAAGGCTTGAATCATAGCTTTCCAAACAATTGAAATGTTCCTATGAGATTTATACATGTTACAAAACCATTCTTCCACTGAAATTGGAGATATATGTTTGTTGATCACCATGGAAAACTAGAGTCCTTCACCTTTCAGGATGCGCCAAACACCCTTTACTCTATATATGAGAATCTTGACCACAAACTTATTTTCCACCAAGTATTGTCTAAACTTGATCAAAGCATGCATGTTGGCTAATATTTCTTTGTAATATAGAGTAAATCTTCTCATGTGTTTGTAGTTTCCTACTCTCAAAAGCTATTGGGTGTTGTCCTTGATTTAGAACTGCTCCAATGCCCTCCCCTGATGCATCACACTCCAAGACAAATGAAGTAAGAAAAATCAGGGAACGCAAGAATATGACAATTGCTCATTACCTCTTTCATTATTTGGAGAGCCTTTTCAACCTCTTCATGGCATTGGAAAGCATCTTTCTTTGTCAAATCCGTGAGTGGTGAAGTGAGTTGGGAGAATCTCCTCACAAATTTTCTATTGTAGGTACAAATCCCAATGAATCCTCTCAATTCAATGAGATTCTTGGGATGTGGCCATTCTATAATGTCTTTTATTTTCTCCAGTCCACCTTCACACAATCTTGACCAATGATGTGTCCAAGATTGATCATGGACACATCATTGGTCAAACCAAACTTACATTTTGACAGCTTAGCAAACAAAGATTGATCATGTAGAATTTTCAATACCACTTCTAGATGATGCAAGTGTTCCTTCCATGTTTTATTGTAAATAAGAATGTCATCAAGGAAAACTAGTACAAACTTATGAAGTTGCTTCTGGAAGATATTGTTCATGCATGACTGAAATGTGGCAGGAACATTTGTCAAGCCAAAAAGCATGGCAAGAAACTCAAAGTGACCATAGTGACATCTGAAAGTAGTTTTGGGGATGTCTTCCTCCCTCATTTGAATTTGATGATAACCGAATATAAGGTAAATCTTTGAGAAGATTTTTGCTCCATGGAGCTCATCCATGAGTTCATCAATTCTTGGGATGGGATATTTATTCTTCACTGTCTTCTTGTTCAAGGCTCTAGAGTCAATGCACATTCTTAAGGTCCCATCCTTCTTCTTCACCGTGACAACTGAAGAAGCATAAGGGCTTGAAGTAGGTCTTATGAGACCCAATTCCAAGAGTTATTTAATTACCTCCTCAATCTCATCTCTAACCCTTTTGGCGTGTCTATATGGTTGCATTTTGATAGGTTGGGTCCCTATCTCTAATTCAATGACATGTTCCACTTCTTTGTCTAGTGGCCTTCCTAGAGGAAGGTCTCCAAAACCTTCTCATACTTGCCCAATAGTTGTTTTATCTCCTTAGGATGTTTGGAAACCTTCAAGTGAGGCTTGAAAGATCTTATCAAACATTCAGCAACCCATTCAATGCCCCCATGCCTCAAGATATATCTCATACTATGAGAGGACACAACTTGATTTGGGTAAGAGTGCATTCCTCTCAACGAGATGGTTTTCCCTTCCAAAATTTTGAACCTCATTTCAGGGATTTGATAGTTCATTGTATGCTCCCCTATAGAATACAACCATTGGACTCCCAAAACTACATTTGTATCAGCCACATCCACTAAATATAAATTGTCAGTAATAGTGTGATTTCCTATAGTAACTAGAAGCTTTGGAATCCATTTGGTGTAGTCCATAGAATTGTTATATGGAATGATGACTATGAAGCCATCAAAAGTTTTAGTATATAGTTTTCTCCTCTCCACCAAGGCTGCATCTATGAAGTTATGAGTGACTCCTCCATCAATTAGACCTGTAACTTTTTGGACTTGTATATTACACTTGAGTCTAAGTGTGTGAAATTTAGGCACACTTGAAAGTAATTCAATTTTTCCTTTCTTAGGAGAGGGATGCTCTTCTTATGTTGTTTCATACCCTTCTTCTTGGGCTGCAAGTTGTACTTCTTCCTCCAACTCCTTGTCATCTTCAGAGAAGACTTCAATGTAGTGTGCCTTCCCTTTAGCACACCTATGTCCCAAAACCCAAGTTTGTAGGCATGTGAAGCACAATTAATTTCTCTTGAGTTCTTCTTTGCGTGGTCCCTCCTTATTCTCCTTAACAACAGAGTTTTTTTTCCATGGTTTCCTCCATTCTTTGAATTTGGAAGGAAAATTAGGCTTAGGGGGATACCTAGTCTTTGGCAACACATTCTGCAGATCTCTTGTCAAATTTATGGCATCCTTCAATGTAGTTGGCTTGTGGTCTTTCATTATCCCTTTCAAAGATTCTTCCAACCCTTTAGTGTATAGTAAAACCAACCTAGCCGTAGATGTATCAGAAACCATCACTGAGAGCTTTTGAAATTTTAATATATATGCTTCATGGGTCCCAATTTACTTCAATTGTGCCAATTCTTTGAAAGGAAGTTCAGGGTCTTTCCTATGAAATCTCTCCACTAAAGCCTTGTAAAACTCTTCATAATATGAAATATGATCATGTCCCAATGTCCTAATACCATGGAACCTCCAATCATTGGCTCCTCATTCAAGATGTAGAATGGCCATTTTCAATGCATCCTCTTCAACCATATGATTCAACTAGAAATACACATCTAGTTTTTGTAGCCAAGCATTAGTAGAAATTTGGGAAGACCCGCCAAAGGAAGGGATAGTTACATTTCCTATGGTATACTTCAATTCTTGATTCGGAAAAGGTGTATTATTCCCACTTCCTCCACACTTGAGCTTGAGAGAGGCCTTGAAGAACTGATCAAAAGGCATAATTTTCGTACATTCTTCACTTAGTTTCTGCCACTCATATGTTGCTTCCTTCATGCCATAAGTAGTGTCCAGGATCTTTTTCGACTCCAAGAACTTATAAATTGTAGTTCTTGCCTGATTCTTGAATTCATTGGTTCAGTTGCGAGGTCGAGTATTTGAGAAAATAGTTTCCCCATATGTCTTCTTCTCTTCATGAGGTGAACTATTACTACTCCCTAGTGTTGACTTGTCCCCAAGTTGGTTAGCCAACAATTTGAACCCTTGCATAAAATTTTTGGTCATATCATCAAAACATGACTTCATGTATGTCCTAATGTCCTCCTTACCATCCATATATGTGAATCCTAGTTTTTCCCTAATCCCCTCTAAAGCATAATTGACTTCTTCACCTTCTTCTCTTCCATCGACAATGTCTTCAGTTTTAGTCTCTAATGGAGAAATACAATCATCAGGAAAGATGAATAGAGACTTCAACTGATGCCAAGACCATCCTTTGATACCACCGTAATAACCCTACTCAAAATTTTTGGAGAAAGGCACAATTTGGGCAAATTTGGGCTTAACTAAACATGACTCTAGGGGGTTCCAACTGACACCAAATGGTCCCAAATTTAAAAAGAAATGGTATGATGATTCTTAGTACCTCCCAAGACACCATATGAAAACTTTGGGTGTGACTTTAAACCTCTACAAATTTGTTTGGGTATAATGACAGGAAGAGCAAAATTATTGGGAAATTGTGGTTAAATCCCCCCTAGGGTTTAGGCCAAATTGGCTTCCCAACTCATGTATGACACTCCCAAATTTGTGAACAGAGTGTGGGGACTAATATAATACATCAAGTTTTGTAATTACACATGGTTTTAATTATGCAAACTGGTTATAGAGTGCAACATTCGTATGATAAATTTCAGTGAAATTGCTTAAGGGGAAATGGCATTGTTAGCTCAATCTTAACTGGTAAAAGTTATGTGGAGTGGTATAGAAAGTGGCATAATAAATGGATACCATATACAGAATATATATTTCTTCCCCAATAACATTAAACATCAGATAAATTCCTCAATACAGATCAAATATATAACTCTTTCAAAATGGAACTCAAACACATGAAAACTAGTTAATTAAGAGCTTGGAAATGTGAGCATTTTTGCACATGTATTTTTTATATTTAGAATTATAGAGCATAGGTACATAAGATTACAGATCATCATATACCCAATATTAGGCATCAACTAGACTCATCCAAGCGCTAGCACCACTCGAACAAGTGCGTCATCACATGAGAGTATGGGGATCGGTGAAGTAGGAATGAGAGAAGGGGGAAGATAGAAAAGTATCAAACTGTTTGAGCCTTCAACCTACAACTAAAACACTTCATTTAGATCCAAATTAGAGGTATGAATGGCCTCTCCATCCACCAACTAGGAAAGGAATCCAACTCCCTCAAAATTGGGTCACAAGAAGAGAGAGTGAACACTCACCATGCAATGGACAAACAAAAGCTCTCTAAAATGCCAAAGGAAAATTAACAAATGATCAAAGTCCATTCTCATTCCTCATGACATCCTTTTATTAACTTCATGAGGCCTCCCAAGGTCGAATTTCCCTCCATAGGCTTCCTCCAACTCATCTTACTGGTTTAGTAACTCCTATGGCACTTGTCCTATTCCTCTTCCTCCAATTCTTTCCCCAATTCAAATGGTTGCCTTAACTTCGAAATGCACCCTCTTGGTGGCTACTTTAGCCTTGTCATGTCATATTTTTCATAGGTATGCAATCAGGTCTGAATTTGTCATAGAATCTTTCATCATTAGTTGTCATAGAGTGCTTGTAATCTCCCTCTAAGTGGTACACATTGTCTTCTTAGTCTCTTGCTCTTCCATGGGAGTTACTCCCCTTTACTAATTTGAATTACTTGGCTCATGATACACTATTTGACAACGCATGACCCCCAAATAACGTTGCATTCCCCAAGGATTCTAATTTGTATGAAGGTCATGCTAAGTTTGGGGGGAATCTAGTCACCCAAGGAATCCATGAGCCTCCAAGTGTCTCCATGAACTAATGCCACCTTATTTCCTCAACATTTCTTATTTATGTGACCCAATTTAATGTGAATATGGTAACTAAGGTCCTTTTGGGTCTCATAGCTCCCTTATTACAAAATTTTATGCCTCCACCTCAACCTAGGGAACTAGTAGGTTGGTGAAACATTGTTTGCTAGTAACCTTATTTGGATGGGAACATGACAACCCTCCCCACCAAGATTTCTTGTCCTCAAGCAATGCCAAGTTTGGGTGCTGCAAAATTTGTTCGTCTTCCCAAGTGGCTTCCTCACTAGGAAAATCCTTCCATTGTACCAAGTATTCTTTTATAGTTCTGCTCCTTAATTGCCTTTCCCTTGTCTTCGCTATTCTTTACGGAATGAGAATGAGTTGTCCTTCATCTTCCAAGGGAGGTAATGTTTCCGAAACTGAAATATGCTGCCCTATCACCTTTTTAAGACATGAGACATGAAACATATTGTGGATGTTACTTGCTTTTGGAAGTTCCAATTCATAGGAATCTTCTCCAACTTTTCGAACCTTTTTGTAGGGACCATAAAACCTTGGTTTGAGATTTTCTGAACCTTTACCTTTTAAGGAGGTTTGTTTGTAGGGTTGCAACCTCAAATAAACCTTTTATGGAATGGTTGGGTATAGTGAACTTGTACGAACTTCCACGTGTCATTGTTTGTCCTTTAGGTTCTAAAACTAGCACCATAGAAACTATACTCCTTTCCCTATCTACAAGATCTTACAAAATTTTATTTGGATATTCCTAGTCCGACATATAGCAATTCTCCCTAGGTCACCTGTTTAAGACTGAATTTTGGAAGAGGAAAAACCTTATTTTGGATGGATCATATGTCCTGAAGTATAACGAATTTGAGGCTAAAATTCTTAAACAAGGTACATCAAGATTCCATCTTCGCTCTGTCAAATTTTCAGCTCCTGATCCTTCTCCAATCTCAAGTTATATAAAAAATGCCAAGATGACTAGATTTTTCCTTCTAGGGTTTTCAAGCATGAGCTGTATTAGTATTTAGGCTACACGGTGCCTTCTTTCAGGGTGGCTCTGATACCAAATTAGAGTTTCAATGATTATTCAATATGTTAAAACATTTACCATCATACCATCATAACCATATGCAATAGGATCACTCAAAGATAGACAAGTGCAACACAAAAGAAAGACACGAGAATTTTGTCCTGGGAAACCACAAGGGAGAAAACCCAATAAATTCTTTTGTATAGATTCGTTACTTAGTACAATTTTAGATGAAGATAGAAAAACCAGCAATAAGATGTATTTTCTTGCTTCTTCTTTTCTTCACCAATAACTTGTCTTTCTCTTCCTTGGAGAGATCATGCTTGAGATTGTAGTGTGTCCAAATCAGGGAGGGCACCTCCCTATTTATATTAATCATGTGTGTGAGATTTTGGTCCAACAAGGCCGACTTTTGGACCCTATTGGGCCGACCTATCCTAGGGGGACACAAGAAATACATTCTACAATATTCCTTTGGGGACTGTTACCCCAACTTACAACATAGGTTTTACCTCGACTCTTACATGCCCAATTACATTAATGACACCTTTCGATTGGAGGGAAAACATCCCCAAAAGGAGGTAAAATAAAATATGATAATAATAATACAATGAAGAATATCTTCCAAAGTTACATTTACAACAACATGACTTAGGAGTTCTCCCCATTAGTAAGTCATGTAGTGGTACATGGCTTCGACATCGGTTAGCCATACAATGGTAAATGGCTCAGGTTAGCCATACAATGGTATATGGGTTAGATTAGTTATGCAGTGGTGCATGGCTCATATAAGCCACTCAGTATTACATAGCTCAGATTAGTCATGCATGAATACCTTACTCAAATACCAGTTAGTCAAGGTACATGACTCAGACAACCAGGGGTTGTTGATCGAAATCTCATGTAGAGTGCATACACACATGAGGCAGAGTTATAGTCAGGACTATCGGGGAGCAATCAAAGACTATCAGTAGACCTCAGATTCTAGTTAAAAGTCTCTAATACTTTCAAACACTCAAGTGAGTTATAATCAAGATTGTTGGGGAGTAATCAACCTCTTGGAGAGGTCAGATAACCATATATTTGGCTAAGTGGGATACATTGGTATAGTAAAGAAGAAAGAATACACTTTGGAAGTGGTCAGGCCTTGGAGATTACAGAGAATGACAAGCTCACTGAGAACTTCTCCAGACCGTGGAAGATTCCAAAAGTCAACAAGCATAAAGCTAGTGTCGAAGATCGTAACCAAGAGAATAACTTCCTTGCTAAGAGGGAGCGTTGATGTTTTGAGTAGCGTTGAAAGATATTCCATAAGAAAGAATAACTACAAACCAAGAAAAAATCATCCCAATTAAATTGACCTAGTCGAATGGTCAAGTTAACCTAGTTAAAGGGGGGAAATGACTCGATCCAGAAGATAAGTCGGCCCAGTAAGAAAAGTGACATTTTATAGTATAAATATAAGTGAAGGTGGCTCATTTGTAACACACAACTTCGCTCAAGCAAGAGAACAAGTGTGCAGCTCCAAGGAAGCATAGTCAATGGCTCAAGAAGCATCGTGAAGACATTTTTTTAGGTTTACTATCTTTCTCTCTCTTTTTTGGGATCAAAGGTCATTCTGTATCTTTCTTGTATTATTCTGTAACTAGTATCGAGCACTAGGTTAGACTTTGTATCTTCTTGAAGAATCTTATCCAGAGAAGTTTGTTTGGTTTTCCCATGAGAGGGTTTTCCCAAGGTAAAATTGTGTCTACTATGAATGTGTTTCTTTCAATGATCCTTTATATGCATTCAGTTTATGTTTATGCAATAAATAAGTTAATAACATCGAACTGCCAAGAAAAATTGAACATAAAATGACAATGAAATATATCGTAAGGAATGGTTGAAGATGCAAAAGAAAATTATATATTTCCTCATTATATTTCCCATATATATTTTGATGGTGAAGCTTCTAAGTGGTGGAAAAGTCTTGATGAATATATTAGACAAAACAAGTAATGGGAAAAGTTAAATAATTATTCTCAACAAGATGGATTGAGGATTAAAAAATGGAGGAGATTCATAAAATTCAATATGAGTTAGAAGAAGTGAAAGAAGAGTTCAAGAAAAAGGGTGACTAGTTATTTGAGATACAAACCCTTAATGAAGCACTTATTAAGGAGGTTGATCAATTGAAACAATGACATAATTAAAAAGGAAAGTGGGAAAATGATGAGGCAACGGAATAATTGGAAAAGAAAGATGATGAAATCAAAATGTTTTATAGGAATAATCAAGAACTTCCTAACAATCATAAAAATATCGTGTACAAGTTTTTGAATCAAAGAATGAGGATGTAGAGACTACCAAAAGACTTGAAGTGGAAGTTTGCAAGAAGATTGAAGAAGCAATAGGTATAAAATACGTCAAATTAAAAATGCAACATAGAATTGAACAAGGAAAAAAGAATTCGATAGATGGCAACACATTGCAACTTCAAAAGGAGAAGGAAGACAAGATTGAAGAAGATCACAAAAAAATACTTGAAAATGTTGAACTTGAGATTGAGGATGTACATGTCAAATATGACTCAAATATTATCTTAAAGGCTATAGTAATCAAAGACTAGGCACAAAGGATAGAGGATGTCATTGTCTTTGAAAAGAGGATTGATGATACAAGTGTACATAATAAAGGGAAACCATATTGGCGCCCTCATTAACAAGAAAGTTTCCAACAAAGACAAGAAAATCTACATTGGCACTACCAAGGAAGATAATGAAAAAATAAACAATATTCATGGAATAGGGGATCACAAAACCATTGTTTGAAAAAATATTATTAGAGGTAAGAAACAACAATAAATTGGTGAAGCCACAAGAACAACACATGGATTCAAAGGAATATGACAACCAATCATCAAGGATTAAGACCAAAAAGAATTGAACTTGGTTGGATATATCATTAATGACATCAAGAAAGCATGAATATAAGGAAATCCTATTACTTGGTTTCATCGCGTGTAGAGTCCTTAACTACAAGGCTTAGAGGACAAGCTTTTTGAATGAGGGTACTATGTTATGACCCAAAGGGGGCATATATGAATTTAAATGTATATGATATGACCCCAATGGGGGTCATATTGGGGATAAATGTATACGTAATAGTGGTTGGCTTAGTGAAGGACTCACATGTGCATTGGATGACTATGTATATATAGAGGTCATGTAGTCATTGTTGAAGGAAACATGTGAATTGGATGTATGAATATATTGGGGTATTTGGGGTAGGTTCTCCTATTTTTTAAAGCGTTATTGTGTAACTCGTTTCTCTTATCTATCATGTAGTTGTGCTTTGCATTTACATTGGTTATACATTGTGTGTACACTAGTATATTAAGCTATCTTTATAAGGATTTGTTACATAACAAGTTATTTCAATTATTCTTTAGTGTTGCGAAGTTTAGACTTATAGCATCCCTAATGAGACTTGAAATAAAAGTGGGTAAATGCAAAAATGATCTATAACCTATGATTTTAAAATTAAATGCAACACTCCCTAATCCATTCTCTTGCTTGAAGTTCGATATAATTACATGGATTCTAAATCCATGATTACATATTTAAATTTTAAACCCAATTGCTCAAGTTGAGCAAACATAGGCCCCCCTGTTATTGTTTCTAGTACAATTAGGAGTCACCACAAACATAAAAAAGATTAGGCTAGAGAGTTTGAAATTTGAAACTTGGCATTACTATTAAAATATAAAAAAAAATAATAATAAATGTGACATTCCTATAAAATTTAAATATAAACCTTGCCAAAATAATAAACTATAAAATTTAAATAGAAGATAAGCAATAACAAAGAGGAAGTGAATATTGCAAATATTTTTCAAATCTTTGTAACAAAAACTTAAAAAATCAAATTTATATAATAAAAAACAAGACCATTGTTCATGACTTTCATACTAATATTGGTTGTGAGGGTAAAACAAACACTTTCGAATAACTGTATTTGTAAATTTTGAGATACTTTTCCTTTTAACTTCTTGTGTTTTTAATAATATCACTCATACCTTAGTTCAATGTCATAACTTAACGACTCTTTCACACGTCTATACTTAAAAAAAACCATAATAATTTAATTACTTTCATTTTTACCATATTAAAATATAAAAATGGATTCTAAAAACTATTAGCGTAACTCTTTTATTTAATAAATTTATTATTAATATTATCAAATTATTTTTATCAAAATAGGGATAATATATTTCGTCATTTGTGATCAAGGATTTACCTGTTATCCTTACACTACCAGCCAGAGAGCCAACTATAAGTTTACTCAGTATAGGCATTTTCTAAATGAGAGATTGGTATATCAATTGCAACAGTGCAATTGTTGCCAGTTGCAAGTGCAATTGGTATATATATTATGGTTTTTTATCAATATAAAGAGATGTGACCTTTTTTTGGTTGAAAAAAAAATTGCAACATATCGACGGGATAAAATTATGAAGAAGAACATGATGCCCTTGTTGTTGTTAGCATTATTGATAGAAGTGCAGTCATCACAAGGATTCATACAGTTAATATTAAAAATAGACATTAGATAACTGTGACAGAGGACCTAGAGGAAACTAGAATGGATAAGAAGGTAAAAGAATAAATTGAGACCTTTCGTTATATCATTCTTTCCCATCACTATATGGCCAATTGCATGAATGTCTAGACCGAGTTCCTAATATTATCTAAGGTATGTAATTCTTGAGCAAGGGAAAAACAAAATCTACTCTGTTATCAATTATCATTTGTATATCATCTCATTGATTGGAGATTCCACCCATATAACGGGCATGGAGCAATGCACATGTATGAGAAGATTAACTCTTCCATGTATTTCCTTCTTCTTTTCCTCCCTTATTTATTTGTCTTTGCTATGCGTGTGGTACTTGTGTGGTCAAATATAGGTTAATTCCATATAACCTTTTGCATAACCCACCATTTTGTATACCAATCCTTACAATTTTTCCATGGCAATCCGAACACGTTAGATTAATTTGTATTCTACATAACTGTACTTATTTGAATGTAACATCCCGGTTTTGACCCCGATGCATTATATATATATATAT
>LPNX010627012.1:903972-946276 GCA_001517045.1 Pseudotsuga menziesii
ATGGTATATCATGATATACGACACATAATAGTTTTGGTATCATGTGAAAATGCATTTTTAATTAAATGAACCCCAACCAGTTATGTCAATGCAACCATATTGAAAAGGGCATGATTTTCCCAAGGATAACGGGGGGATTGTTAAACTTTGAACCTATGGGGAAAATCCATTTGTCAACCACCCATTAAATACTTTTGTTGTTAGTTAGGGGTAGTTATTGCTGGGTAGTGGTGGGTGGCAGGTTGCCCACACGCACACTCCACCAACAGACTCCACCACATCACGTGGGTAGGGATTCTTCGACTCTCCCACTCTCTCTGTCGTTTTGGCCCATCTTCACGCAGAGGGATGGTTCTCTCTTCATTCTTCACGCACAGGATTCTTCCTGGTTTTTCCTTCACATAGCTAACTGAATGAGCGATCTCAGGACACGATAACTGTGTGCATGTTCTCCTTATGAATTTGTGGTCTACGTACATGTTTTCCCCTGGCCAGGAATGAGAATCGGACTTTCTCTTCCGTTTTGGGACTGTGTAATGTTCCCGTCGCTTTATTGTGAGATGGGGTTGTTGTTCTTTCCCTGATTTGTGGTTGTTGTTGTTTTCCCCACGTTGTTTGTTTGCTGTGGGTGCAAATACATTTTGGGTTGCTACTGAGTTGTTTTGGCCACACTAGGGTCAAGAACAACTCTGAATCGCTTGCTTGACCTGAGCTGCATTCACCATTGTTGGGTTGTCACCCTGTGTTCTTTTGTTTTTCTCACAAAGCCGCGAGTCACTTGTTTGGCTGCATTTATGCAGTGGTTGGTCTTCAAACTGTGTTGGAATGGGAATGAAGGCTTGGGTTGCTTGATAAGCCTGGTGTGTTTGGGAACCACACCGACAGAGCTAGAGGGTTGGCTTTCTTCTCCACAACCCCTGAATAGCACTGGAAGGGAGGTCAGGGCCTGAGGGACTGTGTAGCAGAGAAGGGGATGATTTCCTTGTGTTGGGTGTGTGTGGGTGTCCTAGAAGTCAGGCTAGTTCTGGTGTAGGTATCCTTACCTCTTCAATGAGCTCACCAGCTTAGCATTTAGCCTTTCCCAACTCCTTGATGGCCTGATAAACCCACGATGTTGGCTTGGCTGATTTGTGGATGGCCTGATAAACCCAACTGTGTTGGCTTGGCTGATCTATTGTTTTGTGTATCCTTGGCTATGTGTAAGCCTGCTTGTTTTTTATTCCTTGGGGAATCATGCCCAGCTCGGGGGTGGCAGTGCTGCTAAGAGATTAAGGAGCATGTTGGCCTATGGTTGGGTGGAACGTTGCAGCGACGTAGCTGGTTGCGGGACGAGTTCTTCATAAGATAAGTATTCTTGACCATTTCGTCTCTGCATTTATATTTATTGTTTAATGAATGGTGATGAACATGTTGAATGCTAGAATGAACATATGTTTGCTTCTGTTGTATAATAAATAATTATATATCTGTGCATGTTCTAGTTCAAAGCATTTTATTCAATTTTTAGGTGTGTTCATGTTCATGGGGCTTTTAGCCCAGATGTTTAATGGCATGGTAGCGTCCTCTTCACTAGTCGGAGGGTTGGGGACGTTACATTGTAGTATCAGAGCCGACGTTACAGCATTGGCCTGAACGGGCCATGAAAGATCGGCTAGCAGAAGCAGGTTTCCTTATGCCCAACAGAGATTAGAAATGTATGACAGAAAACTTCCACAAATTTTTTCTAAGTGCCAGAACTATCGGCTCATCGGAAAACTTAGTGGGAAGCTCTTCCGATGCAGCGGAGAGCTAGGCGGAAGCCCACCTGACGGAGGGTAGTCGGAAGAAAATTTGCGGAAAATTTTCTAAATGTTCATCGGCCTTCGGTGGAGAATAGTGGATGTGAGAGCCGCAGTTTCGGCGGAGATCAGCCGAAGACCGCCGAAACGTCGGCTCAATTTAGTTGAAAGAACATCCGATATCGACTATCGACGATCGACGAAGATCAGCTAATTGGATCGTCGATGATTAGAAGATGGAGTCGTCGAAACGTCACCGCCGTCGGTGAAACTTAGTTGTTCAAACAAGCGATACGTCGAAAAACATTAGTTGTTTGGACCGCCGACACAATGACGAAATTTAGATGATGAACCAGCCGATGCGGCGGCAGGAAGAAGAAAATTTTCAAAAAATTTTGAAGTGTGAGATCGTCGGTGAAATTTAGTTAACATAATCGCCGATGATACGTTGGCGGAAGATAGGGGATGGGATCATCGACACAGCAGAGAAAAATAGATGATGAAGGAGCCGACGCAGTGGGAATGTTTCGTTTTAAAGCACCGACGCATAGTGTTTAGAGCTTCGATCCGCCGACGGGTGTTATGGTCCACAGAACCCAGAGATGGTTTGCTACCCGCCGTTGCAGTCGCCTAGAGAACTATCCACCCGATGAACAGTGGTTCCGACCGCCGATGCAACATTATAGAGTTAGTTTCCTCGTCGATGCCATAGGAGATAACGGTTTCGATCATCGATACTGCATGCTGTGGTGATTAACATTCCGATCGCCAACACACAACAGTCCTTGGCATCGCCGATAAATGGTTTGGGAACTTAGACGACCGAGGATCCGATACACCGAAAAATGTTAGTTGTTAGGGCCGTCGATGAGCGCTAGAAGAAATTTGTTGATTGGGTCGCCAAAGTGTCAGAATTTTAGAGGGGATGAGACCTGATTCGACGAGCCAAGTTTTGGGTTTTCGAGTGGGATTTTCTTAGCGATTTTTAACTGGTTTTTAGTGGATTTTTCAGCAGATTGTTAGCAGATTACAGGGCTGTGAAGGAAGAAAATTTTGTGTTTGAGAAAAATTGTTATTTTATGATTTTTCCAAGAGAAGGTAAGTAGTTTCAATTTATATCAATGTATACACCGAACAATTGTGCTACTAACATGTTTGCAGAATCATAGACACCTTCAAGGGCAGTATTCCAGGTGGTACAGTTTGGTAAGTAAGTGGTAGGTCAATTATGAGAACCCATGGCGGATAAGATGCTCGATATTCTTACGAGCGTGCGTGAGACGCCATGGGAGAAAATGTTCGTAATGGAAATGATGACATAGAGTCTAATGGAAGGAGATTCCAAGAGACATTGTCAGATGTTGTAGCCACCATGAGAAGCTTGATTAAGGCCTAGGAAGAGCAGCATCAGTTGAATGCTGCTATGTTGCAGAGTATGACAGACTTACAGAGAAAGATAGACTCTGGACGGGGTACAACAAGACCTGAAGGCAGTAAGAGCAGTACTAGGAGAAGGAGAAGGACTTCTAGTGGGTCATCTAACTCTGAAGAATCTAGTGGGGATACAAGCTCACATTCTCGTAAAAGAAAGAGAAGGAGACACCATAGGGATCGCTCTCGGGATGAATTTAAGAAGGCTAAATCTCCTACATTTGATGGTAAGGTAAAGACTAGACAAGAGGTTGAAGCTTGGCTTCTTGGGATAAAGAAGTACTTCCAAGTTCAGGATTATTCGGGAAACATGAAGGCAAGGGTTGCCATATTCAATCTGAATGGAAGAGCATCCATTTGGTGGGAACACTTCAAGCAATTAAATAGGATCAATGAAAGGAGACTTAAGTGGAAACAGTTCAAGAAGTATTTCAAACATAAATACCTCTTTGACAAATATTATGATGACAAGATTAAGGAGTTCCATGAGCTGAGATTGGGACAACAGACCATGGAAGAGTATGCAAATAAGTTCTTGGAATTGTTGAGGTATATCCGATACATCAAGGATGAAAAAGTGAAGGTCCAACGGTTTTTGAGTGGATTACCTCAGTCTTACAAAGACAGGATTGAGTTTTACGAACCTAGAACTCTTGAAGAAGCAATAAGGAAGGCTAAGTATTGCTATGAGCAAAGCAAAGTTAAACCTGATTACCATAAGGCATGGAAGGACAAGAAGAATGAGAAGTTTGACCAAAGAAAGAAAGGTTTCAAACCTTTTAGATTCAGGAATCAGCAGAAGCAACCATCCCAAGCTGCGAGTAATCCAGTTTGAGTGACAAGAGAAAAGCCTAAAGATCCACAATAGAATAAAAGACCACTCAAATGTTGGAAATGTGAAGGACCCCACTTGCGCAGATATTATCCACTCGAGAATGAGAACGCAAGACCAGCTTACAACATTCAAGAAGTAGAAACAATGGGTCAAGTAGCAAGGGCAGTCCCTAGGATTTATGCAGCACTGGAGGACCGCCAGGCAGATCACTAGTCAACTGTGGTTGAAATTGCAGGTAAGATTGTTGAGCAATCTATTTCTATTTTGATTGACCCTGGTTCTACTCACAGTTACATTACTCCTAGAGTAGTGGAGATTTGTGCTTTTAAGAAAGTAAAGCATAGGAAATCTTGGTTAGTTCAGCTAGCCGCTGGAACTAAGAGAAAGGTCAGTGAAGTGGTAGAGAAATGTCCATTGGTCATGGATGGGTTGGTCACTTGTGTAGATCTGAATGTTCTACCACTTGGTTCCTATGATGTTCGCATTGGAATGGATTGGTTAGAAGCTCACAGAGTAAAGCTTGACTGTTACAATAAGACTTTTGAATGCATGGATGAAGAAGGGAACCCAGTAGTTGTGAAAGGAATTCAAAAGGTGATTTCAGTACGGCAGGTTTCAACAATGCAGTTGAAGAAGTTCTGTAGGAAAGGTTGCCAGTTGTATGCAGCTCATATTGTGGAGGCAACAAAAGATGAAACTCCTAGGTTGGAGGACTATCAGGTGTTACATGAATTCAAGGATGTGTTTCCTGAGGAGATTCCAGGGCTTCCTCCAAAGAGGGACATTGATTTCACAATTGAACTTGTGCCAGGAGCAGCACCAGTGTCCAAGACACCCTACAGGATGAGTACACCGGAGATGCTAGAGTTGAATATGCAACTGCAAGAGTTGTTGGAAAAGAAGTATATCAGGCCGAGTGTGTCTCCTTGGGGAGCACCAGTTCTATTTGTAAAGAAGAAAGATGGTACACTCAGGTTGTGTATTGATTACAGACAGTTGAACAAGGTTACTGTGAAGAGCAAATATCCTTTGCCTAGGATTGATGACCTCTTTGATCAAATGAGAGGAGCAAAGGTATTTTTTAAGATTGACTTGAGGTATGGTTACCATCAGGTGAGAATCAAGGATCAAGACATTCATAAGATAGCCTTCAAAACAAGGTATGGACATTATGAGTTTGTAGTGGTACCATTTGGTCTCACAAATGCACCAGCTACATTTATGTGCCTTATGAACAGTGTCTTCAGCAGGTATTTGGACAAGTTTGTTCTTGTTTTCCTTGATGACATTCTTGTTTATTCTAAGAATGAGGAAGAATATGAAGAGCATTTGAGGTTGACATTGCAATTGCTTAGGGAGCATCAGCTGTATGCAAAGCTGAGCAAGTGTGACTTCTATAGAGACAGAATTCAGTATTTGGGTCACATTATCTCTGAGGAGGGTATATCTGTGGACCCTGAAAAGATTGAGGCCATTATGATTGGCCTACTCCAAGAAATGTGACAGATGTAAGATCTTTTATGGGACTTGCAGGATACTACAGGAGATTCATTGAAGGATTCTCCAGGGTTGCACATGCCATCACTTCTTTGCAAAATAAGGGGATAAAGTTCGAATGCACATCGAGGTGTGAAGAAAGCTTCCAGATGTTGAAAAATATTCTCACGAGTGCACCCGTATTGAAAGTTGCAGACCTAGAGAAATATTTTGTGGTGTGTACCGATGCATGCGGACAAGGACTTGGAGGATTCCTTATGCAAGACAACCACGTGATATGTTATGAGTCAAGAAAGATGAAGGAGCATGAAAAGAACTATGCCACTCATGATCTAGAGCTTGCAGCCATAGTACATGCTCTCAAGATGTGGAGGCATTACTTGATGGGCAGAAGATTTGATCTTAGAACAGACCATTGTGGTCTGAAGTATCTATTTGACCAGCTTACTCTGAACGCTAGGCAAGCGAGATGGCTGGAATTTGTATGTGAGTTTGATTTTGAAATCAAGCACATAAAGGGAAAAGAGAATAGGGTAGCTGATGCACTCAACAGGAAGGTGCAGGAAATGCATGTGGCTTCCCTTAGTATTTGCCAATCAGATTTGAGGCAACAAATTGTTAATCATATTGCTGAAGATGAATTGTATGGGCTGGTAAAAGACAAATTGCAACAACAAAGTCTTGAGAAGAGGTATGAGGGATATAAATTGGAAGAAGATGGACTTCTTAATTACAAAGGCAGAATTTATATTCCAAATGTAGCAGATTTGAGGAGAGTTGTTATGGATGAAATCCATCAAACTCTGTATTCTGGTCACCCAAGATACCATAAGACAATTGCTACAACCAGAAAGCAGTACTTTTGGCCAGGAATGAAAAAGGATATGGCTGAATACATTTCAAGGTGCATGAAATGTCAGCAGGTAAAGGTTGAGCATCAACACCCAACAGGTTTGTTGCAGCCTTTGCCAGTTCCAGAATGGAAATGGGAAGTTATTTCCATGGATTTTATTATAGGATTGCCGATGACTTGGAGACAACGTGATTCCATCATGGTTGTGGTGGACAAGTTGACTAAGGTAGCACATTTTATACCGGTGAAGTCTACGCATAAGACTGATGACATTGCAAAGATCTTCATGAAGGGGATTTTCAAATTGCATGGATTGCCTGAGGCAATAGTTTCTGACCGAGATGTCAAGTTCACTTCCAATTTTTGGAAGGGGTTGTTTGCAGATTTGGGTACAAAGCTAAGCTTCAGCACTGTATACCATCCTCAGACAGATGGGCAGACAGAGAGAGTTAATCGGGTGCTTGAAGATATGCTTCGCATGTATGTGATGGACAAACCAACCAAGTGGGAAGATTACTTACACTTGGTAGAGTTTGCTTATAACAATGGACAGCAGGCATCCTTGGGGATGAGCCCATATGAAGCTTTGTATGGAAGAAGGTGTAGGACACCAGTGACTTGGGATAATCCAGTGAACAGGGTTGTGCTTGGACCATAATTGCTTAAGGAAATGGAGCAAGAGGTTGTAAAGATCAGGCAGAATATGAAAGCATCACAAGACAGACAAAAAAGTTATGCAGATAAGCATAGGGTGAACAGGGAGTTCAGTGTTGGAGATCATGTTTACCTCAGAGTGAAGGCAAGGAAGAGTTCCTTGAAGCTTGGGAGTTGTGCCAAGCTGTCACCAATATATTGTGGGCCATTTGAAATGCTTGAAAGAATAGGGCCAGTTGCATATAGACTTGCATTGCCTGTTAATACTAGAGATCATAATGTTTTTCATGTTTCTTTACTTAGGAAATATGTACATGGTCCTAACCATGTGATAAATTGGGATGTGATTTAGGTGGAACCCGAGGGAGAGTTCCAAATCGAGCCAATGCGCATCCTCGACAGGAAGGTCACAATGCTCCGGAACCGAGCCATAGGACATATAAAGGTGCAATGGGAGCACTACAGACTTGAAGAGGCTACGTGGGAGCTAGAGGATGCCATGCAATTGGCACATCCATTTTTGTTGAATCATGCGGAACACTGAGGCGATACCAATGTAGCATTTTGTTCAAATTTTGTAAAGCACTGAGGACAGTGCTATTGAAGGGGGGGGGGGGAATGTAACATCCCCGTTTTGACCCCGATGCATTAAATATACATGATATATATTATAATTAATCATGGTGTGGAGCTAAAGGCAAAAGCCCCACTATCAATTTGGTTTGTTATGTTCGGCGATTGGAATCGTTGCCGATGGTATATCGTGATATACGACACATAATAATTTTGGTATCATGTAAAAATGCATTTTTAATTAAATGAACCCCAACCAGCTATGTCAATGCAACCATATTGAAAAGGGCACGATTTTCCCAAGGATAAGGGGGGGATTGTTAAACTTTGAACCTATGGGGAAAAGCCATGTGTCAGCCACCCATTAAATACTTATGCTGTTAGTTGGGGGCAGTTATTGTTGGGTAGTGGTGGGTGGCAGGTTGCCCACACGCACACTCCACCAGCAGACTCCACCACTTCACGTGGGCAGGGATTCTTCGACTCTTCCATTCTCTCCATCATTTTGGCCCATCTTCACGTAGAGGGACGGTTCTCTCTTCATTCTTCACGCACATGATTCTTCCTGGTTTTTCCTTCACGCAGCTAACTGGAGGGGCGGCCTCAGGACACGATAACTGTGTGCATGTTATCCTTACGGATTTGTGGTTTGCATACATGTTTTCCCCTGTCCAGGAATGAGAATCGGACTTTCTCTTCTGTTTTGGGACTGTGTAATGTTCCCGTCGCTTCATTGTGGGATGGGGTTGTTGTTCTTTCCTTGATTTGTGGTTGTTGTTGTTTTCCCCACGTTGTTTATTTGCTATGGGTGCAAATACCTTTTGGATTGCTGCTGAGTTGTTTTGGCCACGCTAGGGCCAAGAAAAACTCTGAATCGCTTGCTTGACCTGAGCTGCGTTCACCATTGTTGGGTTGTCATCCTATGTTCTTTTGTTTTTCTCACAAAGCTGTGAATTGCTTGTTTGGCTGCATTTATGCAGTGGTTGGTCTTCAGACTGTGTTGGAATGGGAATGAAGGCTTTGGTTGCTTGATAAACCTGGTGTGTTTGGGAACCACAACATCAGAGCTAGAGGGCTGGCTTTGTTCTCCACAACCCCTGAATAGCACTGGAAGGGAGGTCAGGGCCTGAGGGACTGTGTAGTAGAGAAGGGGCTGATTTCCTTATGTTGGGTGTGTGTGGGTGTCCTATAAGTCAGGCTAATTCTAGTGTAGGTATCCTTACCTCTTCAATGAGCTCACCAGCTTAGCATTTAGCCTTTCCTAACTCCTTGATGGCCTAATAAACCCACGGTGTTGGCTTGGCTGATTTGTGGATGGCCTGATAAACCCAACTGTGTTGGCTTGGCTGATCTATTGTTTTGTGTATCCTTGGCTATGTGTAAGCCTGCTTGTTTTTTATTCCTTGGGGAATCATGCCCAGCTCAGGTGTGGCAGTGCTGCTGAGAGATTAAGGAGCACGATGGCCTATGGTTGGGTGGAACGTTGCAGCGACGTAGCTGGTTGCGGGACGAGTTCTTCATAAGATAAGTATTCTTGACCATTTCGTCTCTGCATTTATATTTATTGTTTAATGAATGATGATGAACATGTTGAATGCTAGAATGAACGTATGTTTTCTTCCGCTGTATGATAAATAATTATGTATCTATGCATGTTCTAGTTTAAAGCATTTTATTCAATTTTTAGCTATGTTCATGTTCATGGGGCTTTTAGCCCGGATGTTTAATGGCATGGTAGCGTCCTCTTCGCCAGTCGGAGGGTCGGGGACGTTACAATACACATTTGCAACTCATATGTCTGTACCTTTGGGAGTTGTGTACATAACTACCGTATCATCCATTATAGTATATACACAAGCATTGTATTTGAATCATTGTATATTCTTTTATAATCTACCATCAACGTGAACGTTTCAATATGCATCCTCCAACAGTACATTTATTGTTGTTAATGGGATGTGGATTGTTGGATTTGATCCAATGATCAATCCAACGTTGAACGCCAATACATTTATTGATATTTCTACTGGGATGTGGATCGTTGGATATGATTCAATGATGATCAATCCAATGTTGAATGCCATGTGCAAGGGTATTCACATTGGCAAGCCAATATGCATCATGCATGTTGCCAATAATTGCCTTAAAAAAACACTGACACCCACTATCATGTTGCCATTGACTCCCTCTCCTTTTCTAACTTTGGCCATGCAATTCCAATGGAATCAACATTATCTGTCTCGGTCTCCCATATCTGTTAACAACACCTTCATATTTGCAGGATATAAAGGATGGCTTAGTTGGTAACAATAAATGCAATAGGATGGTGTTTTTAGTTTGATATTCAAAATTCAAAAGGTGTGAACAACCCACCTCTAGTTTTCCCCTAAACTTGTTTCAAAAACATTGTTTAGTTCAAAGTGACTTAGTGATGCAAGGCAAAGGCAGATGAGTGATTTTCTCTAGAACAATTTTACATGGAGAGAGCTTCATTAGTGACTCGATTCTCTAAAGCCCAGATGACAATTGATTTAAGAGGAGGAATGTAATCCCACATGATACCCCTCCCTTCTTTTTCTCCATATTCTCATTTTCCACTTACCATACCCTCTTTTTCTCCATATTCTCATTTTCCACTAATCATTTTATAGCCCCTCTATTGTTAGGATTCCTCATAGCCTTTATTTAAAATATGATCAATGAAATGAATGTAAGCATAACACCTTACATGTTGGAATTTTAGTTTAATATGAATGTTTCCTTTACAATAGAAATGGCCAAGTTTAAATATGGCCTATTGGTAGCGATATGTATCAATAGACATGTCGCTTAATAATTAGTAATTAATTATCCTCAGTTTTAATAAATGTATTACGAAATATAACACTTGTAATAACCAATTAGGTTTATTACAAGTCATCTGGCCTTGAAAAGATTCGTAAAAAAATATTTAGTAAGCATGCTTCAACTAGAAGTCTTATCGCGAATAATGGTACCGTGGTTTAGAAGTTCTTCAAATAATTGGTCACATTTCCACTCAAATCTTTTCATGCATATGATTCTGCAGATAAATGAATAACAATTATATGGAGTATTCTTCTGAGCTTCTAACCTGATGGTGTTCTTTTGATCTTCTAATTTGGTGTAGATTTCTTATATTTATACATGCTTTGATATGGTTCTCTTATATGTAGTGGCAACTACTAATAATGGACTTACTTCCTTGTCTGACGAGCTTGTCTTTAGTTGTTCACATGGAACCTTTTTATGTTGAGATTCTAGAACATCTTGAGTTACAACAAATGGTAGAATGTTCATTTCTTTGTTTGTTGCATCATCTTCTGGGTTTCGTTCTTCTACGTTATCTTGATTAAGGTCATCCCATACATTTTTATTTTCATCATTGCATTCTTTAGGACTTAATTTTTTCATATTTTTTGTTAATAATGACTTCATTTTTAATCGTATTTTGTTTTTTATAATTATAATATACGACATCATCATTTTCTTTACAAATGATATTGACATTGTGATTGTCAATATCATCTTGATCTCTCATATCCTTGTCTTCTACCTTCTTTGTTTCATTGTTCTTCTTATTGTCTTCCTTAACAAGTTCTTATTCTGGAGTTCCACTAGACAATTTTATAGATTTTTCAGCTAGCGTATTAATGTGCCTTACTTCCCTACCTTGTAAGAAGCCGCAACGAAATTCTGGTACACGTACATATTTTTGACTGAGTATCATATTTTGAGGTTTGTAGTTGGGGTGTCTTTTGTTATCCCTCTTGAAGTCGGGTGGCCTAAATCTTTTGTGAGGTGGGATATAAGAAGGCGGTTGCAGTGGCCTCCCTTGTTCCTCTTTACTTAGGAACTTGGGAGTCGTAGTCGCTTCTTCTATTGGGGGCGCCAATGTAGTTTCCAGCTTTCCCTCACTTGATATTTTAGAGACTGTAACCACTTCTACAATCGTAGGTGCTATAGTAATTTCCTGCTTTCCCACCTTTGAGAAGTGAGATGTCGTAGTCGCTTCTTCTTCATAGGTTTCTTCATCATTTTCTCTCATCATTGGATTGGTTCGAGCAATCATTTCTTTAAGGTATGATCTTGCTACAAGTACTTCCTTGATTCCATCTTTGTTTGTCATGGGTGAAAAATCAGTTTCCAGCTCTTCCTTATTTGGAAATTCAAAGGGCGTAACCGCTCCTGCTATCATAGGTGCCATAGCAGTTTCCTACTTTCTCATGCTTGAGAAGTGAGATGTCGTAGTAGCTTCTTATTCATATGATTCTTCATTATTTTCTCTCAACACTGGCTTGGTTTGAGAATAAATTTTGACATAGGTGCATGAATAATCTTGAGTTGTATTTTATCAATATCATTTAATGTTTCTTCCTGCTCTTTCATGCTTGAAAATAAATATGGTGTAACTAATTCTTCTTCTTTCAACTGACTTGTAGAGTAGGACTCCAATGCCTTTGGAATTTCTTTGTCCACATGCTTCTTAGATTCTTCTTCTAGCTGTTGTATTAGCAACATTTTCCATTCTTCGACTAATTATTTTATGTCTTCATGAAGAAATTGCCACGACTATGCTTTTTATTTCTTCAATCTCCCCTTTAATTCCTTTTAAACTTCTTGAGTTGTTTTAGCTCTTTTAAAAAACACATGAACACCTACAACAAAGACCATTTTGTCTTATACAAAATCTTCAAAAATGATGAAGATTTTTTTTCTAAATTGACTATTGAAAAAAAATAATTTATCATTAAAAAAATTAATAATAATATACATATGTCAATAGTATGAAGGTTTAATAAATAATTATTAATATTAATAATTAATTATTATTATTATTATTATTATTTTTAAATGGATTAGGGATTTAACCCTAGGCCATGGTGGAGGGCAACGCTGGTGTGGTGAGCGAAAGGTGGAGAAATTTGAAGCTAGGAGTGTGGGAAATGGAGAAGAGGATGTCATGTCCCCAATTAAATAATTTCCAAATAAGACTACTTGCAAATATTGTTCCACCAACCTACAAGTTCCCTAGGTTGAGATGGAGACATAAATTTTAAAATAAGGGGATATGGGACCCAAAAGGACTTTAGTTTTGCATATTAACATTTAAATGGGTCACATAAATGATAAATTATAAGAAAATAAGGCAGCATGGGTTCAAGAAGACACTTGGAAGCTTGTGGAGCCTTTGGGTGACTAGATTCCCCACACACTTGGCATGATGTTCATCCAAATTCGAACATATGCGAAATGTAACGTCATTGGAGGGTGATGTGGTTTGAAATATCATATAATGAGCCAAGGAATTCACATAGGTAAAGAATATTAACTCCCATGGAAGAGGAAGAGACTAGAAGGCAAGGTGTGCCACTTGGAAGCAGATTCCATGCACTCTATGCCAACAAATGATGAAAGATTTTCTGACAAGTACGACAAATTCAAGACTGATTGCAGACATATGAAAAATCTGACATGATAGGGATAAAAATAGCCACCAAGAGGTCGGATTTGGGAGTTAGAGGCAGCCATTCAAATTGGGGAAAGAATTGGAGCATGAAGAGGAAGACAAGTGTCATGAGAGTTACTAAATCACTAAGATGAGTTGAAGGAATCCCATGGAGAGAAATTTGACCTTAGGAGGACTCATGAAGTTAATAAAACGATGTCATGAGGAATGAGAATAGATTTTGAACATTTTTTAATTGGCCTTTGGCATTTTGGAGAGCTTTTGCTTGTCCATTGCACGATGAGTGTTCACTTTCCCTGCTTGTGAACCAATTTCGAGGGAGTTGGATTCCTTTCCAAGTTGGTTGATGGAGAGGCCATTCAGAACTCTCATTAGAGCTTAATGAAGGAGTTTTATTTGCAGTTTGAAGGACCATACAGTCGAATTCTCATTCCTTCTTCTCCATTCCGCCACACTCTCATGTTGAGGGTGCACTTGTTGGAGTGGTGCTTGTGCTTTGCTGAGTATATTTGGTGCCCAGGATGTGAAATATGATGTATGGCTCTCTAATATCATGTTAATATGCTCTGTAATTTGAAATATCAATAATACATATGTTAGAGGCTCGCATTCCCATGCTCTTTAATAACTAGTTTACATGGATTTGGTTTCAATATTAAAGTAACTTTATATCATATTTGTATGAGGACATTCCTATGAGTTTGATGATGTCGAAGAATCCATATATTATGTAATTATTTTTACTTCCATTCCCATATTCTATGCAGCTCAAAATCCAAGAAGCTCATGTGTGAAAAGCTTGCATTCGCATGCCATTGTATCACTAGTTTTCATGGATTTTGGCTTCAATCCTGAAGTAGTTTTTATACCAGAATTGTATGAGGAAATTCCTATCATTTTTATGATGTTGTGGAAGACATATATTATGTAATTCTATGTAATTCCATTCCCATATGCTATTCAGCTCAAAATCCAAGAAACTCTTGTGTGAAAAGCTTGCACTCGCATGCCACTGTATCGCTAGTTTTCATGGATTTTGGCTTCAATCCTAAAGTAGTTTTATATCATATTTGTATGAGAGATATTCTTTGAGTTTGATGCTATTGTGAAAGCCATATATTACATGTTACTCTGTAATTTCATGTCCCTGTGCTAAGTGGGTTGAAATCCAAGAAATCCATATGTGAAACTCTTGCAATTCCATGCTACTAATTCACTAGTTTTCATGTATTTGACTCCCATACTGAATGAGTTGTATATCAGACTTGTATGAAGGGATTTCTATGGTGTTTAATATTTTGGGGTAGAAATTTGTATTATATATATGGTCCCTATATGTCACGTCTTGATCTAAACCTTTAACTCTACCTTTCATGTGTCAAAATCGAGCTAGTTATGCAATTTCCCCATAAAGCAATTTTGCTTGTCCATTGCACGATGAGTGTTCACTTTCCCTGCTTGTGAACCAATTTCGAGGGAGTTGGATTCCTTTCCAAGTTGGTTGATGGAGAGGCCATTCAGAACTCTCATTAGAGCTTAATGAAGGAGTTTTATTTGCAGTTTGAAGGACCATACAGTCGAATTCGCATTCCTTCTTCTCCATTCCGCCACACTCTCATGTTGAGGGTGCACTTGTTGGAGTGGTGCTTGTGCTTTACTGAGTATATTTGGTGCCCAGGATGTGAAATATGATGTATGGCTCTCTAATATCATGTTAATATGCTCTGTAATTTGAAATATCAATAATACATATGTTAGAGGCTCGCATTCCCATGCTCTTTAATAACTAGTTTACATGGATTTGGTTTCAATATTAAAGTAACTTTATATCATATTTGTATGAGGACATTCCTATGAGTTTGATGATGTCGAAGAATCCATATATTATGTAATTATTTTTACTTCCATTCCCATATTCTATGCAGCTCAAAATCCAAGAAGCTCATGTGTGAAAAGCTTGCATTCGCATGCCATTGTATCACTAGTTTTCATGGATTTTGGCTTCAATCCTGAAGTAGTTTTTATACCAGAATTGTATGAGGAAATTCCCATCATTTTTATGATGTTGTGGAAGACATATATTATGTAATTCTATGTAATTCCATTCCCATATGCTATTCAGCTCAAAATCCAAGAAACTCTTGTGTGAAAAGCTTGCACTCGCATGCCACTGTATCGCTAGTTTTCATGGATTTTGGCTTCAATCCTGAAGTAGTTTTATATCATATTTGTATGAGAGATATTCTTTGAGTTTGATGCTATTGTGAAAGCCATATATTACATGTTACTCTGTAATTTCATGTCCCTGTGCTAAGTGGGTTGAAATCCAAGAAATCCATATGTGAAACTCTTGCAATTCCATGCTACTAATTCACTAGTTTTCATGTATTTGACTCCCATACTGAATGAGTTGTATATCAGACTTGTATGAAGGGATTTCTATGGTGTTTAATATTTTGGGGTAGAAATTTGTATTATATATATGGTCCCTATATGTCACGTCTTGATCTAAACCTTTAACTCTACCTTTCATGTGTCAAAATCGAGCTAGTTATGCAATTTCCCCATAAACAATTTCACTAAAAGTTATCAAACGAATGTGAACTCTATAACCAATTTGCATAACTAATAACCATGTGTAATGACAGCCCCTTATGTCTGATAACAATCCCAATACTCTGTTGACAAAGTTGGGAAGCCAATTTTACCTTCACCCTTGGGGGAATTTGACCACAATTTCCTATGTAAAATTGCATTGTTTCTCCCTATCCCCAAACCAATTTGCAGGAGATTAAATTCAGATCAAAATTATTCATAGGTCATGTGGAAATGTTCTAATACTCACTGTATCTTTTCATTTCAAATTCGAGACCACTTGGAGTCAGTTGGAACCCCCTCGAGTCTTTACCAGTAAAGCTCAAAAAATGTCCAAAAAGCACTCTTTCCCAAATTTACAAGTAAGGACATTACAGAGGAGGAGAAGGAGTGGTGTTGGAAGGAGTGCAAGTGCAACAACGGAGTTGGTGTGTTATGCAGTGTTGATAGGGAGGGCGCAATGCGAATGGGAGTTGTGTGGAGCAGTGGGGGACGCACTAATGTTGTGGATGACATGACTAGAGATGGAGGGGCATGTGTTGTGTGGTGTAAGAAATGTGGGTAGGATTGGATGGAAGGGGGGCGGTGGATTGAAAGTGAAAGGATAATATGCACTGCGATTGGAGATGGAGGAATGGACTGCGCGTTGGTTCATATGAGTAGGGAACTGGTTGGATGCGCATTGGAGACAAGAAGTTTGGGTTGCAGTGTTAAGGGATCTATGACGTAATGTGCGAAGGAGGTGGGGAGTGAAGGAGAAAAGGGATGAAGTAGATGAATTTTAGGGTAGCAGAGGAAGGAGGTATCGCATGGAGGAGTACGGGAATGAGGAGGAGGTATCACGAGCTGGTGATTGGGAATGGGAAGGAGCGTAGGGCTCAGTGAGGAGGAAGGCGTCGTAGAATAGGGAGTGGAGCTAAAGAGGAAGGGCAAATGGGGATGGGGCGAAGGGTGTTATATGAGAACATGTGGGAGCACATCGGAAGATGCAGTGGAGGAGTTGCAGGTGGGAAGGGTGGAATGAGTGGAGGTAGGTGGAAGAGTGGATGACGAGAGGATGAGAGCGCTGAATGATTATCTGAGGAAGAATATGAGTGCGCAGAGAGCCGATCTTAAAGCTCTAATACCACTAATACCACTTGTAAGGAGAAAACCTTACATGTTGGAATTTTAATTTAATAAATATATTTTGATAAAAATGAATGTTGTCTTTACAATAGAAATGGCCAAGTTTAAGTATGGCATATCGATAGCAACATATATCATTAGACATGTCACTTAATAATTAATAATTAATTATCCTCACTTCTAATAAATGTATTACGAAATATAACACTCGTAATAACCAATTAGGTTTATTACAATGAATATATCATTCTCGCTTTGTCACATGAGATATGCTCAAAGCTTAAAACATAAATGGTCTTTGTTATTCAATGTAAGGACCATGTTAATCTATAAGGTCCTTAGGTTCTGCTAACCAGTCATGAGCTAAATACTAATAATTTAATCTATGTTGTAGGAATTAAATACCAATTTAAAATTTTCTAACAGTTCTAAATGTCATGATAAAGCTAACATTACAAAATTCGTCACCATATAACAGAACCATGATTTCATCAACAAAATAACAACTAGTAATTAATTAAGTAGGAAATGGATAAGATTAGAGAAATACTTGGTAAATTTGTTTAAGTTAACCTCAAGCCTTCTTTCTTTTCCCTTCCACAATCCAACCCAAATTGGAGCTTTTGCCTCCCTTCCAACGAAGAACAACCTCGTCGGTTCCGTAGATCCAAGATAACCCATAGGTTCCATGGCCCTCTATGTATGAAGTCACCAGGAACAACAATAGCAACCCGCAATATCCAATCTGTGAAAATTTCTCATTATTTTCCTCCTCCCTATCCTCCAACCAAGTTTTTCTTTATTCCCGCTAATATTCACTTAGTCCAAAGAACAATGATCAAAAGATCCCCCTTCTCAACACTTCCCCTTTCTCTTATCCCTCAAAATCCTTTCTCAACCACCCCATTAAATATTCATTAATCTCCCTCTGCTTAGTTCTAGAAAATGAATATTAATTAATTAACTCAATCCCAAGGAATTGACATAACATGATCATAATATAAATGCCAAGAAATATGTATCCAAGTAAATGACAAATTCCCCCAAAATATCTATGACAACCACATCCCTAATTAATTAACCCCACCAATAATAATAAATGCATACTTGTCAAATATTTATATACATACCTTTATGTTTTCCCTAAACATTACATTAATCATTGTGTAATTATATAAGATTTTAATACAAGTATTTCTAGTAGTACTAGCATATGTGCATATTGTATGTATGTGTAGCTAGCGTATACATATATTGTGTAGCAACTGATTATAAACAAGCAAGCTTAGAATAATTTAGTGACCAAACATCATCAATTTCACTAACTAGTTTACATTAACATAACATAGCTACACAGTTACTAAGTCTATCATGCAAGGGTAAATCAAGAGTTTTAAATCTAACTTCCTCAACCTCCTTACCCACCTGCTCCGTCTTTCTAATACACCACTATCTTCCATATCTTATCCTTCCTCTATAGGAATATCTAGGAACGTTAAATATACTGACCTAACTCCTAATAGAACCCGTCAGCGGAAGTGTTGATTACATCGACCAATCTTCCCCATCAAGCAACCACTAATCGTCATCACACACCTTGGGGAGCGTGGCTAACATGAACCTTCCACAACTCCAGGTTTTGGATGATAAATGGTGGATAACACCTCCATCCCTCCTGATAGAACTAGGGTCAACACCCTACACTAGCATACTACGCCTCTATTGTGGTTCTTAGGGCTTCGTCGTTGACTAACCAATTTGGGCAACTGTGCTTCCTAAAACCTTGCACCTGCCCATACATCTTAGTACTCAAACAAATAAATAATTTAAATACAATGCTCCACAAGCATACCATTCCTCCTTCTAGGTTCATGTCATTGTTGTTGTTGTTGTACCATATTATCCAACTATCATTTGGCTCATTTTACCAGTGGGTTAGTCTCCCAACACATGATCATACAATATTGTGTACTCATTGGCATATATATACTTTATAGCTAATCGATGAATAATGTAACAAGTTTTTCTATGTACCATGCATCTGGTATCTCATTCATTTGTTCAATGTTTGACTTAAATTGGTATCCATGTACCAAAATATCTCATTTAAATTTGCATGCTAGAGTAAAATCAATGAACTACCATCATTAACAATATTAAAAAACACACATATCTTTCGTAAAATAAATAGGTCCATATGTTTATGTGATACAGTGTTATCATTCTGACCAAGCTTTAAGTATAATAAGAAAATATAAAATAGGTAATAGGGTAGTTCTGGTGATAAAGTCAAAACAGGGTAGTACATTCAAAGTAATATTCACTAGTGGGGTCTTACTTTTGTTCTCGTTAGAAATTTATATCATCACACAATGTTATCTCATATGGACAACATTTACAAAAAAATCTACTCCACTTAAACCCATGCAAAAACAATTATAAGTAATTGTTCACTCAATATTTATGTTGTGTGTGTGTGTGTGTTGACCCATGAACAATGTCGGTTCTTAAAACTAGTACGACAAAATTAACACCATATATGACACTACATGTGATACCATGTATGCTATGTTGGCACATAGGACACTAGTTTTGATGCAAAGGATGATGTTAACAAAGATGTAAATAAAATGCAAATAAGATAAATTAGATGAGAATACGATTATAATAAGCAAGGGTACCTAAAACATAAAAGATGATTACATGGTTCTCAAGGCCATTTGTGTGGCTATTTGCATCTTCTCATATGAAGCAAATTTAAAATAAAGCTAATAAAAACATAGATGAAAGAAGACCGCCATGAAAACACACATATTATAATTGTTGTCCTAATATCCTATAGAACCTTGATGTTGGAGACCTCTTCGAGGACTCAACATAAACAAAAAACTCTTGAAGTACAATCGTCTTAAAGATGGCGTGATCAAACTCAAATTAGATGAAGTATCAAGAAATGATCCAAAACTCATTCCTTCTTAGGATGAAGTTAGATTGTAAGATGGCGTTGTGTCAGAGCTGACAATATTAACTAGGTTGATCTAGAGGAAAGGAGCTCATGAGTAGACTTATGGGGATTGGGCAAGGATAGCAAGGGAAGTGCAATTAAGGGTGGAAACCACCTTTTTCTTTCTTGTGTATGAGGTAAAATAACCTCTTGTTGATTTTGACAATTAGGTACGAGAGACTAAAGTAATGTAGATGGAGCTTCAATGTTATATAATTGTTGAAGATATGATTCTTATACTACCCTACAAGTAGATTAAAAAAAAAAAAATTAAAGCAATTATAATTTTTTCCTAAAATATATATGTAAAATATATATATATATATATATATATATATATAATATTTTTCAAAATTAAAATTGAATCTTAATCATTGAGACAATAACACCCTTCTCAACCACTAAACTACATATCAATGAATATCACTTTACAATAATAAAATAAAAAATTCCAAATTCCAAATTGAACCCATCTTTAAGACAATAACACCCATCTCAACCACTAAGTTGCATACCAATGAACATCACTTTACAATAATAAAATAAAAAAATTCAAAATTGAGACTCAACCCATCCTTAAAACAATAACACCCTTCTCAATCACTTAATTACATATCAATGAACATTACTTTTCTATTGTATTGAGAGTTATGGTATATGGTAAAAAATTCTAAAAAACTTACTAATTTTTAAGGTGAAATAACATACCTATAATAATTTTTAATCCTTTAAACTAAAAGAAGAACTAGTGTAAAACATTGAGGAGGAGAAGAGTTGTCTGAGGTTCCAAACTTCCAAAGTGACAAAGAAATAAACAAAGAGGACATTTATAGCACTTAGAAGTAGGCATATGGAAGGTGGATCATTTTCCCATGTGAAATCACATTGATTAAGCTAAGGTATGCTCAATTTCATGCATGCTTAGTAATTCATTTTTGTTGTGTTTTGGAGATCCATTGTGAATATCGTTTTGTTGGATCATGCATTTAAATGTTGATGTTCTGAATTATAACATAAGGAGTTTCATGTTTAATTTTTAAAAACCCAACTTACCTTAGCTTAACTTAAATATCAACTTTCTTAGGCAAGCGAAGGGTTTGGAGTGTGTATATGCCTAATAGATATTTTAGATAAGTATGCAAACACAAAATATAAAACCCGACATTCCACATGCCAAAATATCTTTTGTAGAAGGTGTGTTGATCACATGGAATGACTACAACATTTTTACCATCCCTCTATAATCCTTGTATGATTCCCACTCTTGAGTTGAACAATGAATTGGGAATGGTAATGAGGAATATGTAATTGGGAATGGTAATGAGGAACACTTACATAGGGAAAACCGTTTACTTCTCAATATAGAAACACAAAAAACCCACTATCTTTTGTGTTGTATATGAGAAAGCACATCTTGTTAAAGCATCTATATAGTCCTGTAGTAATTAGCTAGGCGGCTTGCTAGCCTACGAACTAGAATAAGCACCCCTTGTCAACATCCTCACTAGAAAAAATCCCACATATTTCTAGCCTACATGGTAGGATAGAATGATATTCACAACCTACTATGTCCCTGACCATCATTCCTATCCCTACATAGAAGGAGGAAAAACCAAAACAATGAGTATGCAACTTGTCTTAACCTCTCCCACCCAGTTGGGTAGTCATATACTCATTACCACACACATGCATGTGTTTCTCCTTCATAACAAACATACACATAATGAACACCAATAGCTACATCCCTACTTGGACAACATAATGAACACCAATAACTAAATCCCTACTTGGACAATGCTGGAATGTTCCCGTGTATAAATGAAAATGAAAGAATGAAAAAAAAACTCTAACAATATTTAAGTTAGGATAAAACCTTTGTAATATCTCAATGTGTTATATTTATAACTATACATGGTGTGAATGGATACAATGTGCCAAGTTTTCATCTCAATGAATATATATATATGGTTAAGCCACTTCTCACAAGTTAAAGCAAGGGATACACAAGTCCCACATGATTCCCATCCCTTATTTTTCTCCATCTTCTCATTTGCCATTGATAATGTCATAGCTCCTATGCTTGGAGTATTCCACATATCCATTCATACGTTCATTTTTAAAATTCATTTCATTGAAATGAAAAAATCATGCTTGCCTCCTCACATGGGATAAAGCATAAAACATAGACACTCCTTGTTATTCAAATTAATATCCATTAGTGGGGTCGTATCTTGGTTCTTGCTAGAAATTTACATCACCACACAACTTTATCTCAACACAAGGTACCCTTAACTTAGACACCCATGCTAAAAATTGTTGAGTATATATATATATATATTGGTTGATCCCATGAACAATGTGGGTGCTCAAAACTAGGATTACAAAAATAGCGTCGTATATGACACTACATGTGATACCACGTATGATGCACATAAGACACTAGTTTTGATGCAAATGATGATGTTAACAAAGATGTAAAATGAATTACAAACAAGATAAATTTTATGAGAATAAGAACATGATAAGCAAGGTTATCTACAACATAAAAGTTGATGTCATGGTTCCGTTAGTTTTGTACTTAGGGGAGAGCTCCCCTAAGTGACTTTAGCTTTAGTCACTTAGTGAATGGAAATAAAGTGACCCTTGCATTAAATGACTTAAGTGGAGCATTTAATTTGACTTTAGAGAGCAAAGTCATTTTTTGATAAATTCAAGTGGGTGAGTGAAATTAATATTTATGAGAAATAAATGTGAGCATTTAATCTCATCCACCGATCTAATCTAATCTCCACCGTTAGATTAGATGAACCCTAGGGTTCTCTAAAAAAGGCAAGGGAATGTCATTTTCCTCACTTTTACAGATTGAAGTGAAGGAGAGCGCTGAGAGAGAAAGTTTCCATTTTTCTAAGAAAGAGAAAAATATTTGCAGCACGCAAATTGAGGTAAAGAAGAGCAGCAGAAAGGGCATGGAAATCGAGGAGAGGACAACAACATTTATTGCTGGTCGGTACAGTGCGTACGATATGGTTTTCGAGACAGCGGGCATGATTTTCAAGGTAGATTTATGGGCACATTTTTTGAGAATTTTTTTCCTAGGCACGGATTTCAAGGTCCGTACAGTCATTCGTACGGTCCTTACAGCAGCACGAAAATCAATGCAGAAAAAAAATTTAAAAAAAAATCTGAGTTTGATTTTTTCTGTTTGGCGCAAAAAACGAGGAAATTTTTTTCTCTACTGGGTTGAGATAAGTTCATCTAAAAATTTCTGAGTTTTGCTATAAATTTTCTGATTATAAAATCTCTCTCTCTGACTGGTTTTCCCCTTATGGGTTTTTCCAAGGCCATTGGCCGAAAATTATTTTGTTCTAGGTGTTGAATGGCGTGCTGATATTTATTTTTTGTCAGCGAAAAAGAGTAGTTACAACAGTGTTTTAAAGTCTGAAAATTTACTGTTTATTTCCAGTATGTTAAATTTATGAGAATGTCATAAACAGTGTTAAATTTTACTTATAAACCTGTGGCTGAAAACTAATGAAAAATCTACAAGTTTTCAAGGCCATTTGTGTGGCTATTTGCATGTTCCCATATGAAGCAAATTTAAATAAAGCTAACAAAAACATGGAATAAAAAAATATTGCCAAGAAAACACAAATCCTATGATTATAGTCCTACTATCCCATAATACCTTGTTGTTGTTGGCGTTGTCCTAATATGCCATAAAGTCCTCTTTGAGCACTCAAAATAAATGAAAACCCCTTGAAGTACAATCATCTTAAAGATGGCATGGTAAAACTCAAATTGTATGAAGTATCAAGAAGCAATCCAAAATTGATTCCTCCTTGGCATGAAGTTAACTGTAATAGGGCGTTGTGTTAGACTTGGCAGCATTGACTAGGCTGATCCAGATGGAAGGAGCTCACAAGCAGAATCATGGGGATTGGATGAGGTTGGCAAGGGAAGCACAATTAACGTTTGAAACCACCATTTTGCTCTTGAAGTATAAGGTAAAATTGTTTCTAGTTGAATTCGACTAGAGCAGAGTGGCAAGAGCTTCAATGTTATAGAATTGTTGATGATATGATTCTTATACTACCCTACAAGTAGATTAAAAAAAATTGAAGCAATTTTATTTTTTCCCTGAAATATAAATGTAAAAAAAATAAAATAAAAAATTCCAAAATTAAAATTGAACCTCCATCATTAAGACAAAAACACCCTTCTCAACCATTAAATTGCATACCAATGAATATCACTTTATAATAATAAAATAAAAAATTCCAAAATCTAGATTGAACTTCCATCATTAAGACAATAATACCCTTCTCAACCAACCAATATTGCTTTGCTATATTTGCAACAATAGTATATAGTACTAAAATTTGAAAAACTATTTTTTAAGGTGAAATACCATACCTATCAGGATTTGTAATTCTTTAAACTAACAGAAGAACTAGCGTAAAAGAGCAAGGAGGATAAGTGTTGTTTGAGGCCCAAGCTTTGAAAGTCACAGAGAAATCAATAGAGAGGACATTTCTAGTGTTTGGAAGTAGGAAAATAGCAGGTGGATTGTTTTCCCATTTTAAATTTCGATGATTAAGCAAAGGTATGCTTGTTTTGTACTTCATTTTTGTTATGTTTTGGAGATATGTTTTGAATATTCATGTTGGATCATGTCTTTAAATGGTGATGTTCTAAATTATAAAATAAGGAGTTTGTTGTCCAATTTGTTAAAAATCCACTTACCTTGGCTTAAGTTATTTATCAACTTTCTCAAGCTTCTAGATATTTTTGATAAAAGTATGTAAACATAAAATATAAAACCCAACATTCGACATGTTCAAATGTTTTTTTCGCAAAATGTGTGTTGATCACATGGAATGACTACAACATTTTTTCCATCCCAATGTAATCCTTGCATGATTCACACTCTTGAGTCAAGACTATGAATTGGGAATGACAATGAGGAACACTTTCATAAGAACAACCACATAGTTCTCAATAGGTAAACACACGAAACCTGCTATATTATGTGGTAGATATGAAAGATCACATCTCATCAAAACATCCACATAGTCTTGTAGTAATTAGCTAAGCAATTTGCTAGCCTATGAGCTAGAATAAGCATCCTTTGCCAGCATCCTCACTAGGAAAAATCCCACAACTTTCTATCCTATGTGCTAAGATAGGATGATATCCACAACCTACCATGTCTCTAAGCATCATTCATATCCCCACATAGAAGAAGGAAAAACCAACACAACGAGTATTCGACTTGTCTTAAACTCTCCCACTTATTTGGGGAGTCATATACTCGTTACCACACAAATACATTTATTCCCACTTCATAACACGCACACACAGACATAATGAATACCAATAAACATGAGCCAATTTGGAGAAAACTGGAATGTGCCCATACGTGAATGACTACTAAAATAATGGAATAATAAACATCTAACAAAAGTTAAAGTAAATGTAAAACATGTATAATATCTCACATTAAGTTATATTTATAAACCTACATGGTGTGAATGGATACAAATCTCAACTTTTCATCTTAAGGAGTATATATATATATATATAGTCAAGCCACTTCTCACATATGTTAATCATCTCAAGGAGTATATATATATAGTCAAGCCACCTCTCACATATGTTAAATGAGAACTTACACTAGTATAGATCCATCTTAACTATGGCTCTACCAAGCGCCTAGAGGGATCAACTTCTCTTGAGGTGCAAACCCTTTTTAATTTACAAAAATGTCTAATAAGTATTCCTACTTGGGAGGAAAATGACCAACTTGCTTAAGGAATTTCAAAATAGGGTAAATATGTCATGTCCCCAATTTTGGCCTAATAGACCAAGGTCACCTAAGAAGAATTTAGAAAATTATTAATGGTGACGTAATAATTACCCAAGGCATGGTTTCTGTTGTTCTATAGTATTTTTCTATGGTATGAGCAAAAAGTAAATAATAGAACATGGTTTTCATTGGCCCATGTATTTACCCATGGTATTGGAGTATTTTCAAGGATAAAAGGCAGCAGAGGCAAAAGAAAAAGGCATGCTTGAATATTTGGAGATTTGTTCTTAAGACCATCTAGGGGTCAGCCTAGAGTTTTCGTTTGGGGTTGGCAAACTCCATCCATCCATTTTGGTCTAGTTTCGGTGGTGTGACAGACCCACCCTAGCTGGACAAAGGGGGAGGATCTATTCAGGGTCTTCATTGGAGCTTCATCATTCGGGTTGGCATCACCTTTCAGGTTCTTGTTGGATGTATTTTGGTCGCTGATATCACAGCCATAGTTATTTTACTGTTTACTCTTTGTTAGTAATAATAAAGGTGCCAATATTATCTCGCCATTATGGAATGCCTCTAACATGTTTGACGAAATGTCTATGAGAATGCATACTGCTGATGAAAGTTATAAATCAATGTAAAATTAATGTTGGTAATTTCATAGATTTTGTGATCATCCCGGATTTGGGATATTACAGTGGTATCAGAGCTGGTTTTCCTGCCAGCCTGAGGGGAAATGCAGTGAGGAGCTATTCAATCAGAGTTTCCATGTGGTTTTTTTTCTTTGGGGCAAGTTATCTTCAGTTGGTAGTATAGTCATTGGTTTGGGCAACCTTCAGCTTGCTTGGGCCAATTGTTTGGGAAGGACAATCGAACCAATTTCTTGGAGGAACTGAATTCAATCACACAAGAATCGATTTCTCGTTGATTAGAGGTCGATTCTCCTTGCTAGGTCTAGTATTTACTTGTATAGACCGAGTTTCACCTGGGACCGAATTTGTGCAGGAGGGCGCAGTTAGTAGTGGAAGGCCGGATCCACAAGGGTCGAATCATAGGAGAAATTTACTGCAGCAGTAAAAGGTTAAATCGTGCTTCTAGAAGGAAGGTCGATTATTATAATAGTAGATTTCAACGTTTGAAGGGAAGCCGAATTTGTTGGGCCGCGATTCTATTGGAGGAGGGCCAAGTTTTGGAGCACGATAAGCGTTCACCAAATCGCCCCCGACTCGCCGGAATCCGGCAGATCAATTTTGGGGAAAATCATACTTTCCAGGAATTAAATCGTAATTTTAATCATTTGGGTAGTTTTAAAATGCCCGATTTAGTGTATGAAGGGCTAATAAAAATAGTAGAAATCCAAAATAACGAAATAAACAATTTCACAGCAAACATTTGACTGATTTTAATAAAAAATCGGCCGGAAAAACGGGGCGATTTGGTGAACGCTTATCCCACGCGCCAAGGGTACTCCAAAACTGAGTTCGCTGCTAAAGTCGTCATCAGTCACATTAAGCCGTATTTACTTCTGTTGAACCGGAATTGTTGTGGGTCGTTTTCACTTGAAACTGTTTTTGCTTAAACCGAGTTATGGGCGATCGAATTGCTTGAAGGTTTGGGTGTGAGGAAGATTAGCCCTCACCTCGAGCGGGTTGTTAGAGGGCCATTCCCTCTCCTTGCAAAAATCGTGGATGAGTAGGAGGTGCCGAGGGGCATTAGGAGGATTCACGGGCTCTTCTCGAAGGCCATCAACATCTACAACAGGTTGCGTAGGTATCGGGAGGACATTGTAGGCATCTTGCAGCAGGCCGTGGTTTGAGGAGGAACCGTGAAGGGGTCGTGGGGCCATTTCAAAATGATTGGGAAGCCCAATTTCACCACTGTTGAGCCACGGGGCATCTGACGGGGTCGTTTCACCCTTTTTGCAGGGCCACTAGCACGCTGGAGGCATTTAACGGGCTGAGACCACAATCGAGGCAAACTGTAAGAAAGGAGCGAGCCGAGAGCCGAGAGCCTTAAGGGGTCCGTGAGCCACTTCAGCAGTCTGTTGGAGAATGCGGTCTTCCTTGAAGCAGAATAACAGTAGCTGAAGCTGTTATTGATGTGTCTTAAGACCAGCATGCGAGGAGGCAACCCAATTTAGTAAGGCATCCCATAACATCTGAAAGGGACATGGTCGAAGATCGTGTGGTAACCATACTCGTATATGTTATAGGTGCAGACCACTGTTCAGGATTACATATGCTTGCAGATTTTTCAATTATTCAAAAGAAAGGCTCGAAGGTGCAGACCCCTGTAGCAGACTTTCATCAGTATGAGTTTGACAAAGAAGTTCCAGTGCACCACTGGCAGATCGCAGCCATTTAAAAAAAAAAAAAACTGTTATGAGATTTCCAGAAAGGGCAATACTGTCTTCTTCAGGGCTAAGAGCAGGGTTCTGACCTCCCAAATGACTGCTACAAAATTTCGCAAATCTGGGCAAATTAGAGAAGCATATGTGGTCGACCTCCTGAGGGCTTTAGTTGATCATAGGAAATTTATCATGGAATTGATGAAGGCACAGTTTGACTCGACTGTTGCAGAGGAATAAAGCAATGAATAAATTTGTTATTCATGATCTGTTAACAAAAACATTGTTTAATGGGTTTAGTTTCTCTAGCTGATTGGAATATATCTCTGTTTTCAACCAATATAAGGTGCAGTAGTTCTCGGTGCCGATCTACTATGTCAGAATGAAAGCGCATGATAAACATGTCGTCTCAGTTGAAGCTAGGAAAGGCGTAAGGACTTTGTGAATGAGGCCGTGAAGCCTCTAAGACAGAGCCATTGTATCTACGATTTAACATGTCGTCTCAGTTGAAGCTAGGAAAGGCGTAAGGACTTTGTGAATGAGGCCGTGAAGCCTCTAAGACAGAGCCATTATATCTAGCAAATCGTAGCAGAGAGGGAAACGTAGAGGAATAGGAGCCATGTCTTATGATTCAGAGTATGAGGAAGAATATTCTTTCTATGCCCCAGAGATAAATGATTTTAAACAGTATGATGGCAGCTATGTGGATGAGGAACCTGTTACAGTATCTCTACCCAATTCACACTTAGAGATGACGATGGTTACTCTTGTGACCACTTGTACAATGAATATGCAGACAGAGGGACCACACCACCAATGAAAGATCCTTTGAAAGAAATAGCATGGTGGAAGGAAACATGCAGAACCTTGCCCCAACAATATCAAGCATATGTTGTTACGATGAAGTCATACTCAAAAGTTCCTTTCGAATTTTTTGTGAATGCTTTGTTTGGGTATAAGCCCAAGAATGAAGATGTGGAGTTAGTGAAGACAAGTCTATGCCCTTCTTGCAAGAGACCTTGGAGAGAAAATCATATATGTTTGGAGGAGCGAAATGAGGAGACCACCACCAGTTCTGGGAAAGATAAGATCACAATCCTTATTGATGATAGTTATCAGCATAATGAAGCCATCACTTGTTCTATTGAGGATCAACCAAAGGCATCTCTCATTGAGGACATGGATCAAATAGCATCTACTGATGGATGCTATAATGGAGAGGTACCTACTGATGGGTGCCATGGAGAGACATTTACTGTTGAATGTCCATTCCTATATGTTGGTGACATAAAGATTCCACTTGATGAGACTACTGCAAGTACAAGTTCCCATGAGTCTGGAAAAGATGAAGATTTTGCAGTAGAGGAAGAGGACCTAGGATCAATCTCACCATCACCACCTGAGCTTCACGAGGTTGATCGTGTATTAGAGGAAGAGAAGGCTTCTTTTCATAAGCTTTCCCATTTTAAAGGGTCACTCAAGATGAATGACAAGAAGAATCAAGAGGCTCTAGCCATTCTCCAAGTCACTAGCGCACTTGTGTCCCAATTGGCTTGGAGAGATGATTCCCTGGGGGCACAAAATTCCAATGGAGTCATAGAGAAGATCCAGAAGGAAACATCAACAACTAAGGGTAATATCATGTGTTTGCTTTTTGATAGAAGCCATTTGATTTGCTGAAATATTACATGAAGCTTCCATAAGAGATAATGAGGAAAGTTGCAAGCTCAAACATGAATTGAATTCCACCCAAGATTGTCTGAAGGATGCTCAAAAAGCACTTCAAGAATCTAAGATCCAAAATGAGCAACTTCTGGAGGAGTTGCAAAGTTCACGGTCTCCTTCCTATGTTTCTGATTTTTGTATGGATGATAGCAGAGAGATTCTTCATGGTGTGGCGAACCATGAGATTCAAACTGATTTGCAGATGTTTGAAGGGTTGAAAGATGAGCAAGTTGAATTCCAAACACTTGCCATGGATGAAGAAGAACGTGAGTTGTCTCATAGTGCAAGTCTCGCACTCGTGGAAGAGGCACATGATCCTACTCACATGGAACCAGCCTTGAGGAGAGGTTTCCAATTTCTTGACTTAGAGGATGAGTTGGTGCATTACATTTCATCCTACACTGTTACTTCTTTCAGTTTTCATCCCAGTGAAGTTTGGGTGAAGGGGTTTTTTCTGTTAGTGCCACATGAGGAGTATGAGACTCCTACCCTTCATGATGATCCTATGATATGTGCACCAATTCCTTTTGAGCAGCATTTACATCCATTGTTTTGTATCACTTCTACTCATGGATGCACTTCCTTGAGCCACTTGGAGGCTCCTTCTTTGATTGATGGAGGTTTTTCATCCATTGCTTGGATAAGAGAACACATGATGAGACATCTTGATACATCTTATTCTTTCTTGCAGCATTATGAGACATGGGATTCTCACCTATGTTATTGGATTAGATTTGATTGGTATCTTCATGATTGTGTGCTTTTGACACATGATGAGTTTCTTGATTGGAGGTGCAAGCTTCTTGAGTGCTCTTTGATGGATGATCACTTTAGCCACATTGGGAGTGGCATATCTCTGTATCATTTCACTATGTTTCATTATGATGTATCTATATTAGTGCTCATGATGTATGGGAGAATGCATAGTAGACCTTGGGACCCTGGCACCCCTCCCCATGATGTATTATTTTGTACCACTCTATGTATTGATGGAATGCGCCAATTATGGGATCCTGGCATTCCACACTTGGTTGGAATAATTAGGAGGACATTGTACCCCTCCTACTTTGATGTACTGTTTTGGGAGACCTTGTGCATGGTAGAGATGCACAAGCATGTGGACTTGGGCATCCCACATTCTAATTTGTATGTACTCACACTATGTATTGATGGGGTGCGCGAGTGTTGGGACCTTGGCATCCCATACTTGCGGGACTTGTTCTTGATGACATTTTACACTAGGAGAGTGAGCAAGCAGTGGGACCCAAGCATCGTTGATTATGGGAAGCTCATTGGGAACACATTGTGGTTGGTTGGCTTGAGGAAGCACACCTCGTCTCTTCTCCATGGGTTCATCTTTGCAGCAGTTCGTTATGGTTTCCTACATGCTTTTGGATGGACTTATGTTTTTCTTACAGGGTGTCATGATGACTTCCATGTGCCTCAAATGCATTGCATAGGAGAATATATATTGCACCTTGCATTTCTGAGGATCATTTGGGATCCTGGTATCATTGGTACTTAGTCTTCACATTAAGTGCATGGTTGATGGTGGAAGATTGATGATGTGATGGTATGGTTTCTTCATTGCTTGAGGACAAGCATATTTGGGAAGGGAGGACTGTCATGTCCCCAATTTTGGCCTAATAGACCAAGGTCACCTAAGAAGAATTTAGAAAATTATTAATGGTGACGTAATAATTACCCAAGGCATGGTTTCTGCTGTTCTATAGTATTTTTCTATGGTATGAGCAAAAAGTAAATAATAGAACATGGTTTTCATTGGCCCATGGTATTGGAGTCTTTTCAAGGATAAAAGGCGGCAGAGGCAAAGGAAAAAGGCATGCTTGAATATTTGGATATTTGTTCTTAAGACCGTCTAGGGGTTAGCCTAGAGTTTTCATTTGGGGTTGGCAAACTCCATCCATCCATTTTGGTCTAGTTTCGGTGGTGTGACGGACCCACCCTAGCTGGACAAAGGGGGAGGATCTATTCAGGGTCTTCATTGGAGCTTCATCATCCGGGTTGGCATCACCTTTCAGGTTCTTGTTGGATGTATTTTGGTAGTTGATATAACAGCCATAGTTATTGTACTGTTTACTCTTTGTTAGTAATAATAAAGGTGCCAATATTATCTCGCCATTATGGAATGCCTCTAACATGTTTGACGAAATGTCTATGAGAATGCATACTGCTGATGAAAGTTATAAATCAATGTAAAATTGATTAATGTTGGTAATTTCATAGATTTTGTGATCATCCCGGATTTGGGATATTACAAAATAGGAGTACAAGAATGAGTTTAGTAACATTAATAATCATAAAATCAAATAGTTTTCCAAAAAGTGTTTTACTTGTCTTTCTTTAAACCTAATGAATATTAAGAGTAGTTAATGAGTAAAATAATCCATATAAAAATTTAAAATCTAGATTTATTGGAATTTGAAAAACATTCTTCCATCAAATAAAGATTTTAAACATTTATCCAAATCTTACTTGTCTTTCTTTTTTTTTTAGAAGGAAAAAAGCATGTCCTTAATATTCATTAGAGAATAAAAGGGCATCTATAGTGCCATACCTGAGTGAGGGTTACAATAAAAAAAGGAGCAATGACGAGAGAATCTGATACATAATACCTGAAATATGGCTCAACTCCACTGCTGCCTAGGGGGAACCAGGAACATATCCATCAATAACTTTCACCAAATACAATCCAGTCAAAGACAAAAAAGTACCTGTCCTTCAAACCCCATCACTATCGTGGACATAAGAGTGCAGATCTACAATCTGAAGGTGCCCGCTTCCAAACAATAAAGTGGTGCAATACAAGTAAAAAGGAGTATAAACTCCAACACCAGCTCAGAAGAGCATAAGAGTGTCATGAGTGACCAAAAGGCCATCTAAAAATTCAGAGAAGATACAAGTACCAGGAGCCAAAATTAGGGTAGCCTTCGATGGACAGTGTGCATGCTGATTATGTTCATGATAGATATGACTGAAGGACAAGTTGTAAAAACTAGTGCACAATTTTCTGATATCTCTGCACCAATGACTGAGCTCAGGGGGTGATAGGGCATCAGTACCCTTCACCCAGTTAATAATGACTGAAGAGTCCCCGAAAATATTTAGTGTGGGGATCCTCATACCCTGGGCAATGTGCAAAAGTGCCCAAAGGCCAATCAATTCAGCTTTTGTATCGGTGCATGTTCCTGCCCCTAGTGCAAACTCAAAGGAATGAGTCTTATTCAGGAAAATACAGATGCCTGCTCCTCCAACATCATTGGCTGAAGCCCCATCGAAAAAACCGCAGGGGAAGATAAGAGATGGACCTGAGCTTGAGGCTCGAGGCTTTTTTGTCTTTCTACAAGGGGGCTTATACATCAAGGATAACTTATCAATCAGGAAAATGATGCTCAATACAGTGGGCTTTTTTCCTTCAAAGATGGAAGAATTTCTTGTTTTCCATATGATCCACATAGCAAAGAAAATGAGAAAGCAGTTAACAGAATACTTGGAGAACCTGAGAGTCTAGTTCCTCAAAAAGTTGTGAAGGTTATCACACCGCTGAGGTAGAATGAATTGATATTTTTCACTGAGATGACACATAACCTCGTTCCATACAGAGCATGATGAGAAAATATGCTGAACACATTCTTCTCTAGCACCGCAGAGTACACATATGCCAGGCCCTATCCATCCTTTACTCTGGAGGTTATCCCACGTTAATATTTTGTTTTCCATCACCAACCAAATAAAACAACTTATTTTAGTGGGAAGGGTGCCAGACCAAATCAGATCTTGCACACTGTTAACTACCGGAGGCTGTGAGGAATGAACAATATAATCATAAATAATCTTTGTTGAAGCAGAAGCCACAAGCCTGTAGTTGTCCCATACAAGAGTATCAGGCTGTGCATAGAGCCTAATTCTTCCCATCTCCAAACCCCGCGTATAAGAGTCCATGCAAGCTTCCAATCACCTGCAATGTTCAGGTCCTCAGCTGTGTACCAATAATGCAGAGAACTAGGCTGAGAATTGTGGGCTTGTGCAAGCGTAATAATATCCAAATCCTCTAAATACTCTCTGAGTTCCTGTGGAAGTGTGAAAGGAGCTTGTGTTCCAACAATTGGGTCAATGCTCAGAAGGACATCTTGTCCATTACCTAATCAATATTAAGAGTAGTTAATGAGTAAAATAATCCATATAAAAATTTAAAATCTAGATTTATTGGAATTTGAAAAACATTTTTCCATCAAATGAAGATTTTAAACATTTATCCAAATGTTTTTCAGAAATAACTTGTTTTCTCTATAACTAAAAATGAGCATTTAACCTTGACTTGCTAGTTGTATTTACATTTAAAGAACCTTATAAATATGGTTGTAATATTGCATTGTAATCACTATTATTCTGTAATTTATTTTCTATCACATATTTTATTTATGTACTTACACATCTCACCCATTTGAGTGTTGTAAAAAGAGCCTGTGGGCCCAATGAGTCACCATAATTCTCATCTTTTACCGTAATTGACTCACAAACTCAACCCCATATGGTTTGAACAAAAACCTCACAAAAACCAAAGTCCACAAAGCCCAATTGATCTACACCTCCTCATGGCTAAATTTGATATACTATTTATGGTTTATTACCCATGACACTGTTTCCACGAGACGAGGTTCGGGTTGGAACGCTTGACGGGACTATTTACTTTTTCCCGTGACACGAACTGTGTATGAAACTATTCCTCTTCCACGAACTCATTCTGAAAGGGTCGGCATCATAGATTCTGAGGCTTTTCAAAAGTCGCGGATAAATCAACAGAGAGGACATTTGGAGAGAAGGCAGAAAGCAGGTGGATCGTTTTCCATTTGAAATCCCGTTGATTAAGCCAAGGTATGCTCGATTTCATGCCTGTCAAGTACTTCATATTTGCTCTGTTTTGAAGATCTGTTATGTATATTGTCGTTCATGTCTTGATGTTCTGAATTATAACATAAGGAGTTTCCTGTTCCCACTTACCTTAGATTAACTTAATTACCAGCAAGCGAAGGGTTTGGAGTGTGTATACGCTCTCATTTTCCTTCAGAGATCCTTAAAATATATAGGATAATAACTGTGTGTGCTTTTATCTTTTTAATTTCTTCATCTTCTTATTTTCAAATTTCTGGTGGAACGCCCTTCCTCCAGATCGAAGGACTATGAAATTCATTTGAACGTGAACACAGGGAACAATTCAAGTAAACAACCGCGTTAACTTAGTCCCTTTTCGCTGCTTTAACACAGTCCTTTATTGGGCGAGGCAGTCTCGACGGGACTTGAATTTAGGTCATTGGTTGCCACACTTATCGCCAGAGCACAGCCCAACCGACTCAAAGCTGTTTTTAGAAAAATGCAATTGTTTTTTAACTTCATAAGATCTTGCTGTAATGTACATTCTTCACCCCCAGAAACAATCGTTTTGCCCATAGAATGCAAGGTTTCAGGCAATATTACGAGGTGCACAAGAAACCCGAGGCAGTAGTTTACATTGTGTATCTCAATCATTTTCTTCCGATCAGCCATGTTGGAATTTCACATCTATTTTCGATCTGTTTACTGCTTGTTTCAATCTTTCTTTCAGCTGGGATTCGGGGATGCCTATGCACTCCCTTTATAGCTGTTACTTCATGTTCTACTCTCGACTCTCATTGACCTATTTTGCTAATTTGTGCACAATAACGAAATTTCATTTTCTATATTTGTACTGTAATTTTCTTTAATATTTACTTTTTTTTTCTAACCAAAACCTTGCGGGGAAATCTAAGGGATGCTTACTCATATTCGTGGAAGGCATCCCTAGTGAATCCCTTGGCGTAAACTAATGTGCCTAACCTAAGAGATTCAAATCAAGCACCTGTTGGTATGGAACTAGCCAAATGCAGAACAACATTGGCAACAAACAGTTTAGCAAACCCCTCGGGCTATTAATAATATTTACCTTCCTGAAAAAAAATTATATATTTACTTATGTTGCAACTCTCCCTTGAGTTTTAAATGGTGCATATAGGCTAAGTCACAGGATTCGGCGAATTTGAACCTTGAGGTTCGAAATTCGCCGAATTTCAAAGGAAAAAAAAATTCGAATTAAATTCGCCGAATTTTAAAAACGAATTTGAAAACGAATTTTATCGAATTCGAATTCGAATTTAAAGGTGAATTTAATAAAAAATCGAAAAAAAAACAAAAAAAACAAAAAACAAAAAACAAAAAACCAAGAATTTCAGTTTTATTGTTTATTTTTTAAACTATTTAAGCATGTTGCATAATATATTTCATTTTATAAGTTCAAATTTATTTCAATAGCATATTTTATTAACAATTTTATTATATATATATATATATATATATATATATATATATATATATATATTCGAATTTCAAGTCGAATCTCAAACGAACTTCATCCAAAAATTCGAATTCGAACCATGTGACTTAGCATATAGGTGCCTTTTTTTAATATTTTGGTTGACAGCATTTTTGTTGTGCTATTTTTTACTAATATTGTCTGATAAGGCCCACAAATATGACTGCTCATGTACCTTTAGGCTTTTTGAGTCCTTGTTTGTATAGAAATCCAGGTTTTGGAACTTGAATAGACACCCGTTTGCAATATTAGTCAGGTTGTGGTCTAGTGCTAAGTGGGGGTACTTACCACCACAGTGACTGAGGTTCAAACCCCAGCAGGTGTATGCTACTCAATAAAGGACTCTGTTAAAGCAGGAAAGGGATCGTGTTGTAACTTGTACCTGGTTATTCCTGACATTTGCTGTACATGAAATAGAGTTTCAGAGTCCCTCCATCTAAACAAAGGGTGACCCACTAGCAGAAAAAATATACGCCATTGCAAAGATTATCACTTGACAGTATTCAGTCATAAGTGCAGTCTGCTATGAACAGTAGAGGGTGATTTGTTGCTTTTAAATCTTCAATGTTATTGCAATGTGCATTGCTTTTGTTTATGTGTTCTCTTTTTTCTTGTAATCTCAGTTGCTTTCTTTTTTACACTGTTTGAACCTTTTTTCAGACATCTTGATTTATAGTGCTGCTTCATTTCTTACTCTGAAAAGGGCGTTTTAGAACTTGTACTATCTGTATCCATAGAAGGTTTTGAGACCTAGTTTGATTTTCTTCTTGCTGAGATGATTCTATCTGCAAAGTGTAACTATATAACTTGGATTACAACTTGTATCGAAGTTTCCAAACCTTCTATTGTCTTTTAACCATTGTGATATCTTGGAATTATTATTTTTGATTCTGTGGAAAGTTGGCTTCACTATAATTTTTAACAGCAAAAGACTTATGGATGCTCAATTCTCATTATTTCTGTTCTGCTGGTCCCTAGCCACTGTTTTGTTTGTTTTAGTTGATGGTCTCCAAGGTGGACTTTGCATTTACTTTTTTTCGAAATTTTGTTTAGTCCAATTTTTTATATTCTTCGCTATCAACATATTTTACTGCTAATAGGAACTAATCATATTAATAATTATATGGTAGTTTGTCATTCTGCTGAGATTAGGTCTTGTTGAATAGGGTGTAAAACATGTTGGATCAGTGTTTAGTGTAGAGTCGTGACCTATGGAGGTCTGATGGGTCTGATTTCATCACCAATCATCCTGAAATAGGGGTCCCACTTTAATGTTACGCCCTCCTCTGTCTCTCTCCCTTGCTTCCTCTTTTGCTTTTCTTTGGGGGTCCTCTCTCCCTTCCTCTCTTGTTAAAGACCCTTAAGCAGTAAAATAAAGTATTTATGAATTATATTTTACTTTTAAAGAAAATGCTTAATATATTACTTTCGAGAACAAATAAGTACATCAAAATTCAAGGTGGGTATGTCATGCCAACAACATTGGTGCCTAGAAAGTCCTGATCTACAAAAGCTACAAAGGTAAGCATATGAGCTTGCCTCCCCCACCGGGAGGGATTCAACATCATGACGTAATGCATTAGGGTGAACTCTAAGGACTAGAGCCAACTTTTTCTTAAAGCTCCACAGATACTGGAGAGTAAGGGGACGAGGAACCTTATTGAATGTGACTTTACAACTATGTTTCCACAAAAATCCAATTTCAACCAAATGAACTGAATGGCAGAGTAATTTGCACCTGTCCCTGACCATCCAAGCGATCCTCAGGAGGGGACCCCTTTCCTAAAAGAGTGAAGCTATAAAAGGGGAATGAAATTAAGCCTGAAATCATGCCCAAAATACTTTGGCAGGCTAACATTTCCAAAACACATGATGAATTGTCTCATCCTTGCCATACAATGCACACGCTGAATTAATAATTCCAACTTTGTGGAACTTACTCATGACAGCCAATTCTCGATGAAGTAGTAGCCATGTTGATGTTTTATGTAGATTTGGAAGATATTATTATTGTATTTGATCAAGCAAAAACCCTAAAATGAACAATGCTAAATTATACTTAATGTCGGCTTAGAAGATTCCAGAAGAAATAATAAATAAACAATATTATATTGCCTCCCAGACAAGTCGTCCCAGTTAAGTGAACAAGTCGGCCCCACAATGGAAAAAGTTACTCCAAAACAAGTATAAATAAAGGTGTTGACCTCCTTATTTGTTACACAAGCAAGTTCACTCAAGTCAGCAAGACAAGTGCGCAAGAGAGAGAGAGTAGTTGCAGCTGGAGGAAGACTAATATTTTGGGGTTATCTTATCTTTGTATTTGGGGTATCTTTCTATGAGGGATAAGGTTTTTAAATTCCATGTTCAAATACAAATGCCTAAAAAAGGAAAGCAAATTACAAATAGGCACTTATGTCTAGCATGCTCCTTATAGGGGATAGACTTTTAGCTTTCTTTAAGCACCTATAAGCAAGTGTGCTATGCAGAATTTCCCACTGACACATTGTAAGTATGCACTTGTACTGGATAGTAGGTCATGTTCTATCTTATCAAAGATATATTTATGGTTGAAAAGCTCTACCTTGATAGAATTTATTAGGGAAGGAAGATTATAGATGTGAATAATCTCTATATTTGTGAGACAAGTGCGCAAGAGCTGGAGGGAGACTAATATTTTGGGGTTATATTATCTTTGTATTTGGCATATCTTTCTATGAGGGAGCTTTAGCTCTTCACTGTATTGACATTGTACTTTGTTGACAAATCTATATGGAAGAAGTGTTGTTGGGTTTTCTTCTCCAAGAGGGTTTCCCAAGATAAATATGTGTATTCTGTGAATGTCTTTCTTTCAGTGATCCTTATGCATGCGGTTATTTTGATATGAAGTAAATTGAATTAAAGATTGACCAACATAAGTGCTTTAGTAAAATCTCAACATGGTGTCATAGCTGGGCTAAAGGAAGTCATTGCAACAGCTGCAACTGCCGAAAATTAGGGCTTCTTGTTTGTAGCCTTTCCATCCATAGATCAAGCTCGATCTTAGCATCCTTGAACTCGCCATAGGAGGGCGCATCTTCCGATGGAGGCAGAATTCAAATCCAAGAATTTTCATTTTTGACCTAGTGATTGTTGGATCATGAAAACTAGGGCTTCTAGTTTTTCCTTGTTTTGACCACAGATATGGAAGAAAAGAAGGTTTGCTCAACTCGCCTTGGGAGAGTGCAGCTTCTCCTTGGATTATATTTTTCAAATACAAAAGTTGAAAAATTAGGGTTTTCTCATAAAACTCTAGGCTGGACATTAAGTAAATGTTCAAGCTGGCATTGGAGTTGATTTTGGCTTGTGGAGATCACCTTGACATAGCACATTGACTGGTAAGTCCAAACTCCATTTCTGAAAACTTTTATCTCTGTCATAATTTTAAGCTTGGACAAAATGACAAACAACACCAAGCTTGATAAGAAGCTTGAAGGAGTTGATAACTTCTGAGCATGGAAGTATAGGGTAATTCTCATTCTAGAAGAGAATGATTTGCAAAAATATGTTGAAGAAGAGGTTGCAGAACTAGAGGGAGATGTGGCTAAGGCAAAGCACATATGTCACGTCCCCTCACCTTCGATGGGGACGCGACTTACGAGCTACTGCTACTATCATTTAAGCGGGGATCTAAACCCCATGAACATAATAAAAGAAATGCATTAAACACAAAACATTTACAGATGCATAATGCAATCTACAACGGAAGCAAATACATTTCATTCAACACATTAATCATGTTCATCATAATTCATTAAAACAAATACAGTTGCAGAGGTAAATACACAAGCAATACTTATCTTGAGAAGAAGCTTGTCTCGCAACTAGCTATGTCGCTGCAACGTTCCACCCACCATAGGCCAGTGTGCTCATCAATCTCTCAGCACCACTACCATCCCCAAGCTGGGCATGATTCCCACAAGGAATAAGGGAACTACAGCAGGCTCACACATAACCAAAGACACACCAAAATTCAGCCAAGCCAAAACTACATTTGGGTTTATGAGGATGCTAAGGAGGTGGAAGGTTGAATTGCTAAGCTAGTGAGCTCAACCACAAAGCTATGGACACCTACACAAGATCTAGCTAGGATTTCCTAACATCTACACACCCAACACAAGGAAGCATCCCCTTCTATGCTACACAGTCCCTCTGTCTGTGAGGTTCCTTTCCACACTAGGTTTGTCAAGCTAATTCTTCCCCAATTCCACTCCAAACCAGTTTAGACCAAAACAAAGGATGCACACACAGCAAAATGCAAGTTATGGGTTTGAGTAAAAACGTTTTTCAACCAAAAACGTATTGGTAAAATGGAGAAATCGACCCCTAGGTGAGAAATTTGAACTCAGCAACGATTCTGGGCATTCAATGAGCAAAAAGGACTGCTATGAACCCCAAAATCGTGAATCCTTGTTGGCCATTCACTCAGCAACACAAAAACAAATTTCCTGGGCATGGAAAATGAGGAAAATGGCTGGAAAACGTGAGGGAGAGAACTCAGCAAGCTTCAACTACGTGAGAGAGCCCAATGTGAATGAGAATGGGTGAGGAAAGATGAAAACGTGAATGCATGATGGAATGGACAAATGTTTTTGGGTTTCTACTTGCCCAAGAAGTCAAAACACATTTTTCAAAAACCGATGGCTTCTCCAATTCGAATTTGGCTGCCATACTCTCCCCATCCCCATGCATTAACTAACTCAACCACTTATGGCAGAAATAAATGATTGGCACAAGAAGACAAAATGGGTAGTTGACATTTTGATGGGTTTTCCCTTTGACATTTGGCTTTTCCCCATTGGCTCAAAGCTTTGAATATCCCCCCCCTTATCCTTAGGAAATCATGCCCCCATCTCTTTAATGTTGCATTGACATAGCTGGTTGTGGGTATTTTAATTAAATTGCATATGTACATGATGTCCAAAATTATAATGTGTCGGGCTAGCATGGAATATCTTTAGCATCGATTTTAATTGCCGAAACATAAAACACTAAATCGATGGTGGGGCCTTTGCCTTTAGCTCCACACATGATTAAATACAATATTTACATCATATATAATTTAATGCAAACGGGGTCAAAACCAGGGTGTTACAACAGATTCTATCAAGGATCACTTGAACCCTCATGTCTCGTCATTGAAGACTCCAAAGCAAATGTTTGATGCCTTGTCTAGATTGTTTAAAGGCAAGAATATCAATCAAAAGATGCCATTGAGTACACAACTCAAGAATGTGAAAATGTAGAATTCAGAAATCGTTCTATCCTACTTCACAAGGGCATCTCAAATTCAAGAACTTGAAGCAATTGGAGACACAGTTGAAGAAGCTGAAATACTGATGACTATATTGAATGGTCTCCCAAGGTCTTGGGAATCATTTATTCAGGGAATTTGTTCCAGAAGGAAGCTAACAACGTTCAACGGACTATGGGAAGAGTGGCACACAAGAAGAAGCTAGATTGGTAGCAAGAGAAGAAAAGTTGGGTGATGGTGAAAATCAAGCATTAGTAGCACATCTAAGAAAGGGAAAAGTAAGAAAGAATCCCACTCTCGCAAGAAATTTTAGAAGACACAAAAGTCTCAAAAAGATTACTCAAATTACAAATGCTACAATTGACAAAAGATGGGACACATTGCAAGAAACTGTCCTCAAATAAAAGATTAGATCAAATAAGGGAAAAATAAAAGACATCATGCTCATGCTGCAAAAGATGATGAACTTGTTCAAAAGAAAGCAAGAGAAGATGAGTCAAGCGAAGAATATGTGTTAATATTGATGCTTACAAGGATAGTCACTCATGGAAGTGACACATGGTTTGTTGATAGTAGTGTTATCAGAATTGGTCTGGTTCAGGCAAAACCGGCCGGTCTGACCGGTTTACAGGGTTTGTCGGTTTGGTCAGGGCCTTGAACCGCTTGAGCCGAATTTTGAGCACGAATCGCCCTTGATCCGGTCAGTTTCATATGGAAATCACCAAAGCAGCTGGTTTTGATCGGTTCTGTACGGAATTGGTCCGGTTCATACAATGTTGTACAACAACGTCTAGGGACCCACAAAACTCAAATTAAAAAAAATATATAAAATCCCTAATATGAAGCATTTAATCTAGCCCTAATCCCCTTGTGATGCTATCCCCCCCCCCCCCCCCC
>LPNX010627012.1:946492-981479 GCA_001517045.1 Pseudotsuga menziesii
TTCATCAGTAGTAGTATTATGCTTGTCTTTTGGATTGTAGGGGCTATTTAGAGCCTCTTTGTTGATGAATTTTGGTTCAAAACTTCAGTGATGTATTGCACTCGGTGCTATTTTGGTTATATGTGCTTGTACTTGCTATATACATGAGAAACTTTGCATATTTGTGTATTAATAGTTTAGATTCATATGTATGCACATGAATATATATGTTCTTTTACAAAATATGAATATTTTATGTATTTTTTAGTCTACCGGTTTTTTTTATGGTTCCAGTGTAGCTTGTTGTTCGGTTCACATTTTGTGTTCTACCTGTTCGATGACCAGTCTGGTTTTGATAACATTAATTGATATTGGTGCTTCTAAGCACATGACCGGTGACCAGAATTCTTTCACAAATTTGGTTCAAAAGGATTCACCACATAAGGTGAATCTTGGTGGTGATTATTAGTATCCCATAAAAGGGGTAGGAGAAGCCTCCTACGGGTTGGATTCCAGAAAGCCTATGAAGATGAAAGATGTATTTTATGTACCTGGTTTGAAGAAGAATCTCCTCTCCATCTCAGCATTAGAAGAACATGGATATAGAGTTGCTTTCTTTGATGGCCAAGTTCTCATGTGGCCAAAGGGAAAGACTATTGATCATGCTGGTGTGATTGGTGTTCAAGAGGGAGGCCTGTACAAGCTGAAGGGACACTTAGATTCAGCATTAGTACATAGCACTGTGAACCCGAGTGAGCTATGGCAAGAAGACTTGCTCACATACATCGCAAAGCCTTGCCGATTGTGAGCAAGATGATTGAAATGCTGAAACGTATATGGTACTTGACGGAAACTTGTTTCTGTCTGTACAAAACACGTTTCCAGTATGGGAAACGTGTCCGCATGGGTGGAAACACGCTTCTATCACATTCTCTCTCTTGTACGACGCGTTTCCCATCAAATAAAAGCTTGTCACTTAAAAAACAGGCCCGTAAAGTCTTTTTCTGCCCATGGATTTCAGTAATTAAGGGTGAATAAATTTAATTTTAAATTTGTTTTTAATTCTAGATGCTTCTAATTAGGTTGAAGAAAGTTATAAAGAGAACATCACTTCATTCTCTGCTCACACAAGTGACTTGAGCACTTAGGGCCCAAAATATAGCAGTGGGCCTTTTGCAGATTTGGATGTCGAGCTAGAATCTGCTGACTTGGACATCTGTTTTGCTACACTAAATATATACTATATAGCCTCGTTTATAAATGCTATTTTTGAATATTACTACTTGCATGAATCATGAATGAAATGATATAGACTTGGGTTCATGAGTAAAATGTGATGTTACATGTATGATTTTAATATGATATGTATCATTTATCATTTATCACTTGGCATTGTTGCTTGCCATTAAATGTAATTAATAATTTATGGTTTATGTTTTATAATAAGTTTGTTATTGCTCTTATATATATATATGTTTCCCTGTTTCCAAAATTTGGGGGGGTTGCGTTTCTAACGTTTCAACTTTCCTCCTTTCCCTGTTTTTTCCTTGTTTCTCAATTTTGTACCACTTAGATTTAGCTAGTAAGCAGGCTTGTGATTAACCTCCAGTTGGACTGATTTTGACGTATTTATGTGACCAAGGGTTTGCTGGGTTGACAAACATAAGTTTCTTACCAACTGGAAGTATTAAATAGCCTTGGAAGGACTTGCACTGAAGACTCACTACTAATTTAGTAAGACTGGGTTATTGATAGATTTGGCCAGTAAACATTCTTGTCTTAACATCCAGGTGGACTGATTTTGACATACTTCTGTCTGAATATGGTTTAAACTTTAAATGTTACAATCAGATTGTTTCTTAAAAGTTTGTTCCTATGAACTCTATTATGCATGTTTCTCATAATATCCAATACAAACTCAGACATCCTAATGTCAGACAGATCTTAGAAAATCTCCTTATCATTTAGGTAAGATATTTTCTCCAAGGCAATAGAAGACCTTGTACATAGAGTGTATAAGGTTTTGCAGGCAATAACATTCAAATTTGAACAAGATGCAAGACTTTATTGAATTGCCTGTTTTGGTCCTCTAGGTTTGTGTAGTTGTGCTTTCTCTATACAAGCTTGTATTGTATTTCTGTGCTGACCCTACAACAATTTGGCTTCATACAGAATTTGAATAGATGCCATGGTTTTTCAGTTATGTTTCCACCCCTAAATGTATGGAAGAGGGATCTCACATTCGATTCTCCAATTATACTCTAATTGCTCTGCTGGGTATAATCTAGCTCATTATATTTAACAGGATTCTCTCCTTGATGTTTTTTCCTAATTGTTGTGCTTGGTTTTGATGCAGAATGGGCCTTTGGACATTTCTGGAAGGTTGTTTACTTCTAGCTAATGCTCTAGCCATACTGAATGAAGATCGTTTTTTAGCTCCACGGGGCTTGAGCCTTTCAGAAGTCTCTGAAAGAAGAGGAAAGTCTTTAAAAGTTCAGGCTATTGGGCTAATTTATGCCACCCAATACCTCAGGGTGCCTTTGATAGCTCTTAATATCATTACAATTGTGATCATGCTTGTTTCAGGCTAAGCTAAGCTATATGGCTAATTCCATGCCAAGGCTGTAAACAGTTTTTGTAGTTTGATGTAAAATCAACGACTTGGAAGTTTTGTTTGTGCAATGACAAAGGGTTCATTTTATTTATGTGAGATGCATAATGCTGTATAATATTTGATGCCTGGTAGACTATCTTTGCATGTTGATGGCATTTGACTGACTGTCTTGGCATTCTGATGACATGTGATTAGCATGAGCCCCGTGTATGTTAAGTATTTCTGACATATTCCAGCGCTGCTTTCATTGACTTGGCTATGTACTGTTGGAACAAAATATAAGACCATGTTTTCATCTCTGTTTTAACTTTTAACATATTATTTAGGAGCCTCAATAGAGTGACATGTGGAGAGAACCATGCACAGTTGCTTTTTGACACCGCATATGATCACACCATGAGCAATAAGCCTTCTTTAGACCAAGAGATGATATATCAAAGGGCTAATTCTTTACTCTTTCACTAGTGGCCATGCATTAGCTGAATGCTTGATGACTTGGTTATTGCATGCTGCTAGTGAGTGGCGTTTCTTATGTAGCGGCACATGGTTAAGGTCTATTGTGTATAGGATTTGCATGTCTCCAAATTTGCAAAGGGCATGAAAAGAGGGTAGCAGTTTATATTTTTCATTTTTTAAAACAGCAGCAAAGATATATACCACCATCTGGAATTGGTGGTTACAAATATACTCAGAGGATCATTTCAGTGACTTTTTCCAACTTGAAGGTTTCCTGGTCTTTCTCTTGGATCTAGTTTACAACAACACATCCAAAGCAAAAACTATATATGATCTGACATCAAGAAAGCCTTATGCACCTAAGAACTTCCCTATTTCTGTCTGCTATTTTCTCAGCTATTGAAAATGCCGAGGTTGCATTTTCATGTGGCCGCCAAACCAGAGTAGACTGATAAATTTCAATTTTAAGTTTGCTATCAGAGAGAGGATCTTTGTTACTCCACCTTGCTTGAGCATTGATTGCACACTGGGTGACAGGTGTTGATGCTAGCAGGGGCTGTCATGCTGTCGTTCACAGACGGATGCTGTCTAGAGGGTGTGGTCTCAGGGTTAGGTTTGCCAGGATGCCTTCTCATCCCTCATTCCTCTGTCGACAGCTTTGAAAGGCTAAGAGACTGGCAGAGCCTAGGGTGCCACAGCTCTGCTCCATGTCAATGTGTTGCTCTAGACTCCAGGTACTTCCTGGAGTAGGCTCTCTCTATGCTCTCCTGAGGAATTTTTATGCGGACATTAAAACTACTCAACCAGTGATGCAGAGTTCTTATTTCCTATGGTTAAGGAATGTCTCAGATTGTGTAATTCATGAAGTTGTTTTGGCAGATCCTTGATGTTCCTTCAGCTATGGTGGCAGCTTGATTTGCCATTCCATGGGTCTCATGGTTATTTGTTTTAGAACGGGGATTACATTCATGTGGGGGAAGTTCTCAGTTTCTTGCTGGCACCTTTGAATACCTCTGCCAACCCTGAGATTTTTGAAACTGTAGCTTTCTTGTAAGGATTCTGTCACTGCCCTTGAATCACCCATGCAGATTACCCCTCCACCTGTGTACTCAGTCATTGAAGTCTTTTCAAAACTGAAAAAGCTTTTGCCATATTGCTTGTGTCGATTGTTGGGATTTTTTTGAATGGCTTCAATGCAAATTGAAAAATTCCAATTCAACTTTGAGGATTCCCAGAGCTATTTCCTGTGAACTTGCCCTAGGGGTGAATCTGAAATATAAATAACAATATAAATTTCACTTATGTCCAACCAAATACGAGGCAATACTACAATAAACTGTTAAGAGTTTGAGTAGCTCGGGCAGTTACTTCCACATTAGGTGTGTCTAGCAATGTGTAAGGGCCTAAGTTGTATCACTAGACAAAATTGTAAAGGTGGCTAAAATTGAGACTGCCCAGGGTTTTCTGTGTCTCATGGTATTTGACCATGGTATTTGACCATGGTATTTGGATGTAATTGATGCTATAAAGTAGGAAGTCTTTGTCATTGATTGATACCATGAGTCAGTGTCATCTTGAGTGATAGAAAGAGAGAGCACGGTGGTCAACAGACAATGCCAAGCTAAGTAACAGGACACTTCCAAATAGGGCCAGTGTCCCGTATTCCATGTGTCAGACACAGCACTTGCCCTAATACATGTCCGACACCAAAATTTTCGTGTCCCCAAATCTGGACACTTTCCAGCACGTTTAACATGTGCCAGGAACGTGTCCTGATTTCTAGACATGCGTCCTGTCAAAAAGGGTATAGAGGAGGAGGAGGATAGAGGAAAGAGCTACAACAGTAGTGCTAATTTTGACATGGAGGAGCAGGAGGACGATTGCCAGTGGCTAATACCTTTGACGAGCTATGATATTCTTCCCTGTGGTTATTTAGTATTTCCATTTTGTATCTAGTAGTATTGTAGATACTAGACTTAGTACTAAGTAGTATCTACTCTATTTTGTATTTGTCGGTGGCATTCTCTCGATCTCTATGTATTTCATTTTGATTTTTGTGGTTTAATCAGAAATATCAAATATGCAGTTTATGGTTCAAAGTTCATCATTCATTGATAATTTTATTATTGATTCATCATTGTCAAATTTCAATTGAATGATGTTATGATTGATGTACATTGTATATGCCACCGACAAATACCCTTTGCAATAAGAAGAACACAAGCTTTGTTGGTTTTCCCTAGAGGTAGTGGGGTTTCCAAGGTAAACTCATGTGTGTACTTAATGTCTGTCTGTATTGTTTAATATTCTGTTGTGCATGATTTATCTATGAGTGTATTTCTAATTCAGTAATAATCAGATAATAGATTGCTAGCATAATTGTGAAATCCAAGATTAAGATAAAATCTTTACATGGTATCAGAGCCTTGGCTCTATACAACTCACATGGTATAGACAAGTGCAAGGTGTGCAGGGATTCATATTTGAAGAAGCCAAGTTTGGGGGTTGAGTTAGAGTTACCAAGAGAAAGGTCGAGAAAAGGGCCTTGAATTGTAGTTGAAAAAAATCTGAGTTAGGGCTACCAAGTGAGGCCTTGAGGAAGGGCTGTGCTAGGGTCTCAAGGGATTGTCAAAGAAGAGTCATGAAAACGCCAAGAAAAGGGCCACGGTAAGAGACGAGAAGGGTTCGAGTTGAAGGGCCACGAAATAGGTCGAGATCTTGACTGAGACAGGGTAGGATCAAGGGCAGTTTGTGGGTCTCAAAGCGGTCGGGGTGAAGGCATTCACAGGGCCAAATCAAGACCATGATAGTGGGCATGTCACAAGAGTCCACCAACGTGCAAGAGACGTGAAACAAGCGCTGCAAGTCATGAATGCAAAGATTGACACTAGGGATGGAGGCACGAGTTGCTAGGGGTAGTCGTCAAAGAGTTTGTGGCTCAACAAAGGCATCGGGTGGAAGTGTTGTTGTGGATGTGCTAGCAGATCAGCACAACAGCAATGTTGTGTGATCTATCAACGGTAGGAGTGCATGGGGGTCGAAGATGTTGGACACAATGTCACACCGAGAGGGGGGTGAATCAGTGTGCTAACACTTTTAACAAATTTCACTTCTTCAAACTTAAACAGTGATCATCATCTGCATTCTACTAAGTACATCAACATTCATCAATCAAACATGTCATTAAATTATAAGAGACACATCAAAAGATAAGCTTCGTAAACTTCATTATATCTAATTTGATATGAAGTACAATGAAAGACTTCAATCTTCTAATACATCAACTACAACTGATGGGAAGCTCCAAACCTCCTTGTTTCTGTCAGCTTCAACTGACAAGGGTGCTCCAAGACCCTGCAATATGTTCTTCAAAGTATTTCAACAGTCTTACTCGATCTCTGCCACACATTTACTGGTCTCACACTTTACCACTGTCACCTTCTTGCTGCTTATACTTACTCAAGCTACCTCTGTCTTGAACTCTTCAAATCTGCTCCGGACTTCTCAAATAAGCCTGCTTTGAGTTTCTCTAACAACTCTGCTCTGAACTTTGCAATGCTGGTTCACTTGTCCTTGTATTTCACTTGTCATGTCACTGTTGTCACTATCATGTCATCAACTTGTCCATAATCATGTCATCATGTCATTTGTCAAATAACTGTCATATCAATCTGATCTGTCCTCTACTCATCAACATATACACTTATATTTTGCTTATGTCTTCAAGAGTTGTCATTTATCATGCCGTGTACTTGTTACTGGTCATGTCATTATATAGCTATTAAGTCATCAATTTGTCCACTTCGAGTCTGCTCATGTCTTCAAGAGTATCCCACATGTCTGTTCATAGAATCTGTCTATCAATAGCTAGAATCTCAATCTTCAACTGTGTTAGGGATGCCTCAGTATTAAAGCCTAGCCAAACTATAACAACACTGCTGAGCCTTCATACTTCCACTTCAAAAGCATCTTCAAATGACTGTCCTTGATCCTTTTCTTCACAGCTGCAGAGTTATAAATTCAAACGTCATTTTTTATTGTGGTTCCCTTAGAACTGTCATTAACCCGAGAATTAGAGACGTTAAAACATAAAAATTGCACTAAGAGACTCCTGTCGCTGTCACAGTCCACTGTTCACTCAAAATTCAAAGAAGAAAAACTTCTTGAAAGGACCTCTTCATTGTTGTTGCCTCCATCTTCCTTTCCCCTGAAATTCCTTACTTTATCAACTTGGTGCAGCGGCCTTACTGGACACCCAAAAATCTCAGAGCTATTTTCACCTAATTCTACATGCCTAAAAAGATTAGAGATAAGAATATAAAAGATGTTGTACTAACAGACTGTGGTGCCTATATCAATCATTGAATTTCCTCAGAATAAGTACACCCTAATTCATAGAAAGAATCTCACATCTACTTCACTTCTCCATTGCGGCTGCTTAAGTTATGTACCGAATATCAGAGCTCATCTTCCTCAACCAATTTCTCACTAATGAATGAGAGCATGGCTCCTATTTATACACATTTTCCATAAAAAATTTACGGAGCCGACTTGTGAATATAATTTTATTTTTAATATTTGGAGCCGACTTTTGTATATTTTAAAATAATTACAAAAGAACTTCTTAGCCGACTTCACCATTTTCACCATTAAATTTATTTTATCAGCCTTTACTTACATTTCTCCACGAGATTTTCATATCATTAACACTATGTCATCAAGGTATAAGGGGCTCCAATATGGCTTTCAAACTCATCATCAAGCGGTAGCATGGACCATCACCACCATGAAGAGCTTCATCAATTAAGCTTCAAGAACCCTCATATTATCTAGCTATGACATGTCATCATGCCCTCGGTTTCTCCCCAGTTTCCTTACGAAGTACTAGTGCAAGTGAATTCATCTAATCTTTATGACTCAAACCATATCCAAAGATTCCAAGCCACAAATGACCACAAAATGGGTCATTTGGTCCACCTAGTGTTTCAATACTCATGCCATGACTTCAATGCCCATCCTGCCATGTCCTTTTTGCCATTTCATCAACCATCGTTACCCCTTTGTCATTAATGGTTTGTCATCAATGACAACCTTACTCAACAGAAGATCCGTCGTAGAGGGCTAGCAGAAGAAGTAAGCTTAGATCGGGAGCTTGGACAGAGGTGACGAGCAACGTAAGAAGAAATCGATGTCGACAGTCAGCGTGCATGTGTGGAACTAGTCGTCGGGAGGAAAGAGCACGACAGTCGATAGTAGAGGTCCTAGCGAGAACAAAGGAAGTCGCGTAGAGCTGACCACGACGGCTGGAGCATGGGCACGACTGCAGGAAGTCGCGTGCAGAGTATTGGGCGGAACAATTGGTAGTTGTCGCCAGCAGCCAAGGCAACCACCAAGCAGGCCACAACGTGTTGAAAGAAGCATCGATAGGGTTACTAGGATTGGGGTGGAAGTGACGCAGGGTGTACATGTGCTTAGTTGGAGCAGCAGAGTGCACACATATAACATCAGAGAACTCCCTGCGTTGAACAAGCCGTAAGGTAAATTTTGGTTTTGTCTAGAACTAGAGGACCTAGTGTTAATTTTTAACATTTAAGCTAGCACTATCTTAGGATCTTTAATTGNGAACTACCTGCGTTGAACAAGCCGTAAGGTAAATTTTGGTTTTGTCTAGAACTAGAGGACCTAGTGTTAATTTTTAACATTTAAGCTAGCACTATCTTAGGATCTTTAATTGAGAGAATAACAAGCACATCAATCAAACATAAGAGACAATGGACACATAGATTTTCCTTGGGGAAACCATAAAGGAGAAAACCCTGCAACTTCCTTAGAGATAGAATCATCACCAAAAGTAAAACAATAAAACAACAAGATGATCTCTCGACAGCAGTAGTATCTCTCTCTCTTGCCCCAGCTTCTTCTTTCTCTCTTAGTTATGCGCTACAACTAAGTGTGAGTGAATGTGTGATAAATAGAGAGGCTCACTCTCTATTTATACTAATTCCTGACTTGACAATAACTCACTAGGGTCGACTTCTCTAGGAGAGTCTAATAACCATAGGGCCCCACAACTGCAGGGACTTTAACCCTTGATCAATAAGGAGAGTTATCTTCTATGACTTTACATGACTTGTTTATATTATTGAATCTCCCGATAGGAACATCGGGGCATGACATGACTCAATTACAATACAAATACTTCTCGGAATAAACATCGGGATACAATACATAAAATATACAAATGAATACATTTCAAAGTTACAAATACATCAACACTCCCTCTTAACTAGGAAGGTATTCTCTCGACACAATTTATCAGTGCAAGTCTTCATCTCTATATCATTTGGATCATTATCAAGTTATCTTCATCTTCAAGTCATCTTCATTTCTGGATCTGGATCATCATCACTAGATTTGGATCATCATCACTGGATCTGGATCATCATTGGATCATCATCATTGGATCATCATCACTGGATCTGGATCATCCCTGGATCTGGATCATCACCGCTGGATCATCGTCATTGGTGCTATCTCTCAATTCTTCTTGTCATAGGAAGTTCTACAGAGCTAGCCCTTTTTCATGCTGGTTGTAGGCCTAGCCTCCATGTAGGTCTTCTTCGGTGCTTATATCTGACCCTAAGTCAGAATGTCCCCCCCAGCACTTACATCTGACCATGCGAGGAACACATCTAGCATTCATGTCAGAAAGGCATGCCCAACACTCACATCTGACCATGGGAGGAACACATCTTGAATCCATGTCAGAAAGGCCCAACACTCACATCTAACCATGAGAGGAACCAATCCAGCATTCATGTCAGAAAGGCTCTGCACTTACATCCGACCATGCGAGGAACCAATCCAACATACATTTCGAAAGGGCTCTGCACTTACATCTGACCATGCGAGGAACCAATCCAGCATACATGTCATAAGGGCTCTGCACTTACATCTGACCATGCGAAGAACCAATCCAGCATACATGTCAGAAGGGCTCTGCACTTACATTTGACCATACGAGGAACCAATCCAGCATACATGTTAGATTGGCTCTGCACTTACATTTGATCATGTGGGAACATATCCCACAGTCACATCAGAATGGCTCGTGCACTTATATCTGACCATGGGAGGAACCAATCCTACATCCATGTCAGAAGGGATCTCGGACTCATTACTTCCCTTTGGAGGGAACCTCAATCTGGAGAACACCAAGCTTCTCCTTGAAGTACTTAAACTTCACTCTGGCTAATGGCTTGGTCAACACATCAGCTATCTATTCAGCTATCTATTCGTCCGTCGCAACATACTGGAGCTTCACTGCTTCTCTCTACACCATATCCCTGATATAGTGATATTTGATCTCGATATGCTTCGACTTGTCATGGAACACCGGGTTCTCAGACAACTTCACACAACTCTGGTTGTCGCAATATATACAAGTAGCATCTAACTGGAGATCAAACAAATCAGACAGTAGCTTTCTCAGCCATACTGCCTCACAACTAGCTGAACAAGCTGCGACATACTCTGCTTCAGCTATACTCAGTGCCACACAAGACTGTTTCCTGCTAAACCAAGTGATCACACCTGATCCCATATTGAAGCAGCACCCTGAAGTGCTCTTCTTATCAATGGCATTGCCTGCCCAATCTGAATCAACATAACCTTCTAGGTTAATCTTCTAATTTGCCTAATACTTGAGCCCATAATCAATTGTACCCTTCAAGTACCTCAGAATATGCTTTGCTGCAATCAAGTGAACATGTCTCGGATCCATTAGGCACTGGCTCAATGTGTTCACAGCAAAACAAATATTTGGTCTCGTGTTCGTCAGGTACATCAATGACCCAATCATCTGACGATACATCGTAGCATCAACTGACTTTGATGAAGCATCATTCAATAGCTTCAGGTTCGATGCCATAGGTGTGGCCATGGCCTTGCAGTCCATCATCTCGGACCTCTTCAGGATCTCTACTGCATACTTCCCTTGTTCCAGGGAGATTCCATCCGCATTCTGCCACACCTCCATACCTAGAAAGTAGTGCATCATACCCAAGTCCTTCATCTCGAACTCGGCAGTAAGCTTCCTCTTTGTATCAGTAATTAACCCATCTCCACCTGTTACAAACAGGTCATCTACATACAGTAAGAGTATCATTGAGTTCTCTTCTTCAACCTTGTAGTAAAGGTTGGAATCTGCTTTGCTCTTGGTAAAGCCCAAACTGGATAGGAAGCCATCAATTCTGTCGTACCATGTCTTGGGTGCATGTTTCAAACCGTACAGGGCTTTCTTCAATTTACACACATGAGACTCCCTGTCATGTGTCTCAAAACCGAGTGGCTGCTCCACATACATTTCATTTTTACTACACCATTCAAGAAAGCAGTCTTGACATCTATTTGATGTATCTTCCATTTCATTACTGCAGCCAGAGCAAGTATTGATTTGATGGAAGTGTATCTGGCTACAGGTGCAAAAGTATCTTCATAATCTATCCCTTCTTTCCAGGAGAAGCGACGAGCCACAAATCTTGCTTTATATTTCTCTATGTTGCCATCTGTAGCATGCTTGATCTTGTAGATCCATTTGGAAGTCACAACAGATTTCCCCTATGGTCTTGGGACAACATCCCAGACATCATTCTTCATGATCAACTGGTACTCCTCGATCATAGCATCCTTCCATTCTTTCTTTTCTGCTGCTTCTTCATAGTTGGAAGGTTCTTTATCAATGAAGTCACACAATAGTGCTACATAGCCGGAGCAAGACCTGGTTCTTTTCCTCTCTCTGTGCACTTCTTCTAGAGCCCCATATCTTTCTGCACCTTGGATAGCCTCTCGTACCCATGCAGGTTTCCTCTTGTGATGATTCTTCTCTTGGGGTGGATCTACAGGTTCCTGGGGTTCTTCTATTTCTCGATCTTCATCTTGATTTGCATCGTTCATAGTTGTATCTTGAATTCTGGGTACTTCTGTTTCTTCAGAGTCTTCAACTGGTCTCTTTCTAGATTTGTTGTAAGTCGAATCTTCGTCGAATGTTACGTCTCTGCTTATGTCGATCTTCTTGAATCCTTGGAAATATATTCTGTAAGTTTTCGAGCTTTTAGAGTATCCCACAATTATACCCTTCTTTCTTGAAGGATCTAACTTTGTCCTCTTTTCTTTTGGAATGTGTATGTACATTGGAAGCCAAATATTCTGAGATGGTTGACTTCTGGTTTCTTGTCTGAGACGACTTCTTCAGGTGTCTTGTTCTCGAGTACTTTATGTGGAGTACAGCTTTGTACATACACAGTTGTTCTAGCAGCTTCTGCCCATAGATGCATAGGAAGATCTTGATCATGAAGCATTGCTCTTGCAGCTTCGATAATCGTTCTATTCTTTCTTTCTGCAACCCCATTCTGTTGTGGATTATATGGAGTGGTTAACTCCCTCTTAATCCCTGAATCTCTGCATAATTCTTTGAATTCATTTGAGGTGAATTCTCCGCCATTGTCAGATCGAAAGGTCTTGATTTTCTTTTCTGTATGATTATCAATCAAAGCTTTGAACTCTTTGAACTTGCTGAAGACTTCATCCTTGTTTTTCATGAGGTATATCCATGTCTTCCTAGAAAAATCATCAATTAACGAAACATAGTATACATACCTGCTTAATGAGCTGGATGACATCGAACCGCATACATCGGAGTGAATGATTTCCAAGATTCATTTTGCTTTGTTTTCGCTATTTGGAAATGTCATCTTTGTGTTCTTTCCTTTCGCACATCCTTTGCAAACTCCTTCATGTTTTGCCTGCATTTCTGGAAGTCCTTCAACAGCTTTGCTTGCAAGTGGTAGTGCTCTGTAGTGTACATGTGCAAGCCTTCTATGCCAAAGTTCATTTGGCTCTACTGAGTCATGAACCAAAGTTTGTTCTAGTTGGCCCTTCAATTTGTATAATCCTCTCTCTTGCTCTCCAATTACTGTTGCATCGTCAATAGTCTTTCCTTTTGGCCACATGAGGACTTGGCCATCTACAAATGCAACCCTCATGCCTTTTGCATCCAATGCTGATATGGATATAAGATTCTTCTTTAGTCCTGGTACAAACAAGACATCCTTCATTTTCATAGACTTCCCAGAGTCTAGCTTGTAAGAGGATTCACCACTACCTTTTATGGGATATCGGTAGTCATCCCCAAGTTTTACCTTATGGGGTGAATTATGTTCGGATAGTTTCACAAAAGATTCCTTGAATCCCGTCATGTGCTTGGAAGCCCCACTGTCAATAAGCCAATCTTTGCTTCCATGTGTGACAGTTCCCGTGAGGGCAGAGATCATAACATATTCTTCATTACTTGAAGAGTCTTCACTTTCTTGTTTTACTCTTTTTTTTGGAGGATCATCATCCTCTGCAGTGTGAGCATGATGTCTTATTCATGGGACAATTTCTAGCAAAGTGTCCTCTTTCATCACATGTATAGCATCTGAGTTTGGATAGATCTTTGTTTGTTCTTATAGAATTATCTTTTTGGTGAGAATGTTTACCTTGGTGATGATGATTGTCCCTTCTGCTTTTCTTGGAGTGTGCTGTGAGAGCTTGATCTTCATTTCCCATCTTTTCTTCTCGAGCTACTATTTGAGCTTCTTCTTGTGAGCATTCTTCCCACAGCGTACTGAACTTGATTAGTTTCTTTCTAGCATAGATTCCTTGGATGAAAGAATCCCATGACCTAGGGAGACCATTCAAGGTGGTCATCACAATCTCTACATTCTCCACTTCTTTATCCACTGCTTCAAGTTGTTCTTTGCTCTGGGAGACCCTTGTAAAGTATGACTGCATGGTCTTCTCATTTTGGATCTTTACATTCTTCAACTGGTTCCTCAAAGTCATCTTCTGGTTTATGTTCTTCCCTTCAAACAGTTTGGTCAGGGCATCAAACATAGCTTTATGTGTCTTTACGGAGGACACATGTGGTATGAGGTGATCCTTGATTAAATCAGCAATGATCCTCTTAGCCATGACCAATTTCTTCTTGTGTAAGGCCTTAGCCTAATCTCCTTCTGGAACTGGAACCTCTTCAGTGATGTAAGAGTCCAACTCATTTTCTTCCAGGACCAGGGAGATCCTATACTTCCAGGCTCGGAAGTTATCAGCTCCCTCAAGCTTTTCATCAAGCTTGGTATGATGAGACATCTTAACAAAGAACCTCAAATGGAAATGCAAAAGATTTAGATCTTACCAAGTTAAAATGTCGGAACTGGATCTGGAGCTGAATTTCTACAGAGCTGGTTCTCTGGTTCAAGAGCAGATTAGGGTTTGACTTTCCCGGAGTTCTACCCAACCAAAAACTTTGATCTTGATCTCTAAACTTCAATTTTGGGGAGGAGATCAATCCAGGCCTGGGCTCATTAAAAAATTCCACTTCTGTGGAAAGCCCTAATTTTCGGTAGTAGTGTTGGGTCAAAAACTGAAAATGCTCATAATCAAATTCTGCTTGGACAGAAAGATGTGCCCTAGAGAGGAGAGTCAGCCCAACCTCATTTTGCTGAAAAACTATGGAGAGAGATCCAAAAAGTAAGAAGCCCTAGCTTCCGCAACTGCATAGTGTCTTCTTCTCAGGTTAGCTCTGATACCATGTTAGATTTTTAACATTTAAGCTAGCATTATCTTAGGATCTTTAACTGAGAGAATAACAAGCACAACAATCAAACATAAGAGACAATAGACAAAGATTTTTCTTGGGGAAACCATAAAGGAGAAAACCCCGCAACTTCCTCAGAGATAGAATAAGCACCAAAAGTAAAACCCAAAAACAGTAAGATGATCTCCCGACAGCAGTAGTCTGTCTCTCTTGTCCTAGCTTCTTCTTTCTCTCTCAGTTATGCGTTACAACTGAGTGTGAGTGAATGTGTGATAAATAGAGAGGCTCACTCTCTATTTATACTAATTCTCGACTTGACAATAACTCACTAGGGTCGACTTCTCTAGGAGAGGCTAATAACCCTAGGGCCCCACAATTGCGGGAACTTTAACCCTTGATCAATAAGGAGGGTTACCCTCTATGACTTTACATGACTTGTTTACATTATTGAATCTCCCGATAGGAACATCAGGGCATGACATGATTCGATTACATTACAGATACTTCCCGGAATAAACATCGGGGTACAATACATAAAATATACAAGTGAATACATTCTGAAGTTACAAATACATCAACACCTAGTGCTGGGTAGATTGGCCAAGTCTTTCTCAGTCAAGGGGATTTTTTTTTAAGTAATAATGGCTTCAGGATTGATATATGAGGATAGGCTAGAAAGAGCCTCTAACATTGTTTAGTGGAAGTATAGGATGAAGAATGCCTTGCAATATAACAAGGTGTGGAATCTTGTGGAAAAAGAAACTACAGTTCCTATAGATCCTAAGAGTAAGGAAGCTCGCGAGGCAAATGAAATCAAGGCCCTAAGACTTCTGTTGGATGGGGTAAAGGACCATCTCATCCATCACATTGGTGAAAAGTCTATAGCTCATGATATATGGGTGCTCCTCAAGAGTATGTTTGAAGCCAAGAATGAGAGTAGGATTATGGATCTCAAGGAGAAGCTTCAACACTCTAGAGTGCTCAAGGGTGAGGATGTAGCCTCCTACCTCATCAAGGTCAAGTAGATAGTTGGTGAGCTGACAACAGTTGGTGTAAAACTTACTGATGCAGAAGTGTCACACTCATCTTTGAAGGGAATACCAAATGAGTGTAATCCATTTGTTTCAGGAATTATTGCCAGAGAGAAGTTATTGGGATATGACAGGTTTTGGGATGATTTCTGTCTGGAGGAGATCAGATGAGGAAAGGATGTAGACGAAGAATACTAATAAATGAATAATGAAAGAAAGCACTTGTTCACCCAAACATCATTCTTAATCTCCACCACACATGCACTTGTTTCCCCTTCATAAAACACACATAATGAATACCGATAATTGTGACCCTACTTAGACAATGCTAGAATGTGCCCATGCACAAATGAATAGTGAAAGAATGGGAAAAAACCCTCTAACAAGATTTTGATGAGGATAAAACCTTTGTAATATCTCAATAAGTTATAATTATAACCATACATGGCGTGAATGGATACAAGGTGTTAAATTTTCATCTCAAGGAATACATGTATGGTCAAGCCACCTCTCACACCTTAGAGGAAAGGTTACATGAGTTCCACATGATGCCCCTCCCATCTTTCTCTCCATCTTCTCATTTTCCACTAATCATGTTATAGTTCCTCTACTTGGAGGATTCCTCATAGGCATTCATAAGTTCAGTTTTCAAATTTCTTCATTGAAATGAATACATCATACTTGCCTTGTCACATGAGATAAAGCATAAAACATAGATGCTTCTTGTTATTCAAACTAATATTCACTAGTGGGGTCTTACCTTGGTTCTTGCTAGAAATTTACATCACCACACAACTTTATCTCATATGTACAATATTTACAACACAACTTAGACACCCATGCAAAAACAAGTATAACAAAATGTTGACAAAATACTTATGTAAAATATATATACATATATGTACATGTTGACCCCATGAATAATGTGGGTGTTCAAAACTAGTACTGCAAAAATAACACCATATATGACACCACATATGATGGCATATAGGACACTAGTTTTGATGCAAATGATGATGTTAATAAAGACAAAAAAAATGCAAATAAGATAATTTTGATGACAACAAGAACTTAATAAGCAAATCTATCTACAACATAAAGTTGATGCTATGGTTTTCAAGGCCATTTTGTGTGGCTATTTGCATCTTCTCAAATGAGACAAATTTAAATAAAGCTAATAAATACATGCAATAAAAGAAAATTGCCATGAAAAAACAAATCTTGTGATTGTTGTCCTAATATCCCATAGAGTCCTCTTTGAGGGCTCAACATAAAGGAAAAACCCATCAAGTACAATTGTCTTAAAGATGGTGTAATAAAACTCAAATTAGGTAAGCATCAAGAAGTAATCCAAAATTTAACCCTCTTGACACGAGGTAAAGTTGTAATAGAGCATTGTGTTAGACTTGGAAGCATTGACTAGGTTGATCTAGAGGGAATGAGCTCATGAGTAGACTTATGGGGACTGGGTAAGGTTGGCAAGGGAAAGTACATTTAAGGGTTGAAATCACCTTTTTCCTCTTGAAGCATGAGGTAAAATTGCTTTTGGTTGATTCCGTCCATTAGGTACAGGAGACTAAAGTAGTGTGGTGGGGTCTTCAATGTTATAGAATTGTTAATAATATGATTCATATATTACCCCTACAAGTAGATTTGGAAAAATTGAAGCAATCCTAATTTTTTCCTAAAATACATATGTAAAAGGATATAATAAAAATTTCAAAAAAACAAAATTAAACCTCCATGATTAGACCATAAAACCCTTCTCAATCGCTAAATTACATACTAATGAATATTACTTCACAATAATTAAATAAAAAGTTCCAAAATTGAGATTGAACCTCCATCATCAAGACAACAACATCCTTCCCAACCACTAAATTACATACTAAGGAATATTAATTTGCTTTATCACAAACTATGTTATATGGTAATAAAATATGAAAAACTTACTAATTTTTAAGTTGGAATAGCATACCTATGATAATTTCTAATTCTTTAAACTAAATGAAGAACTAGAATAAAAGAGTGGTGAAGAAAAGAGTTGTTTGAGGCTCCAAGCTTCAATAGTCGTGGAGAAATCAACAAAGAGGAATCTTCTAGCATTTGTAAGCAAGCAGATAGCAGGTGGATCATCTTCCTATTTGAAATATCATTGATTAAGCTAATGTATGTTTAATTTCATACATGTTTAGTGCTTAATTTTTGCCATGATTTGGAGATTTATTGTGAATATTGTCACGCCGGATCATGTGTTTAAATGACAATGTTATAAATTATAGCATAAGGAGTTCCATGTTCATTTTGTTAAAAACCCACTTACCTTACCTTAACGTACTTACCAACTTTCTCAAGGAAGCGAAGGGTTTGGAGTGTGTATATGCCTAGTAGATATTTTAAATATGTAAACACAAAATATAAAACCCAACCTTCTTCATGCCAAAATGTTTTTTTGCAAAATTTGTTGATCACCTAGAATCATTGCAAAGGAAAAAAAATTATTGTCCCTATGTAATCCTTGAATGATTCCCACTCTTGATTTGAGACTATGAATTGAGAATAACAATGAGGAACACCCTCATAGGGATAACCACATCGTTCTTAATATATAGACACAAGAAACCCATAATCTTATGTGCTATATATAAGAGAGCACATTTCACAAAGCATCCACATTGTCTTTTAGTAATTAGCTTGACAACTTACAAACCTATGAGCTAGAATAAACATCACTAGAAAAAATCCCACATATTTCTAGGCTACATGCTTGGATAGGATGATATGCACAACCTAACATGTCTTTGATCATCATTCTTATTCCCCACATAGAAGAAGGAAAAACCAACACAATGAGTATTTGATTTGTGTTAAGCTCTCCCACTTAGTTGGGGAGTCATATACTCATTACCACATGCATTCTCTTGACCCCCCTTCATAACACACATACACATAATGAATACCAATAACCGTGTCCCTACTTAGACAATGTTGGAATTTGCCCATGCATAAATGAATAATGGAAGAATGGAAAGAAAAAACCATTACAAGGGCGAGGTGGTAAGGCGCTCACTTTAGTTTTCATTCACGTATTTGGAAGTTAAGTTGGTTTTGGAGAATCCAAGGAAGGGAGTGATAGGGTAATGGTGACTGTGTTCTATGATGACACTATCTTTCCTCTAGAGACCTAGGGGAGTGGTTTTCAATTCTAGCATAACGCGTGAGAGTGAATACCATATAGTTAGCAATTGGCATCTAAATATGGTAGGTAGACATGTACGAAGTTTGGATTGTACAAACTATAGGCACTGGGACGTTAGTGAAGAGTGGCCATTATACCCAACATGAAGACGGAATGGGAAGAAAAAATAGCAGAGCTCACGATGGGAATCATGGATGTTCAAGCCAACATAAGAGAAATTAAAAGTAACGTCTCATGGATGAACTCTCATCTTGTTGGAGTTTTAAATGATGTGCGACAAATTACTTCTCAAGGCTTTGTGTTTGCACACCTGTCTGGGCAATGCAAAAGAGCATATCCATGTTTATGGATACCAGGTGGAAACTATGATGGTCACTTTGGACCGTCGCTACAAGTTGATGACTGCAAATCAGTCCACGGTTACCAAACAAATCAGAATTATGTGTGTAATTGAAGATTTAGTACTGCAACTACCCTACTCCAAAGTGGACATTTCAAGCTCCAATGGGTAGGTAGGCGAAGCAGCTGCTCCACAGGTCATGCATAATGGGCATAGAGTTGGTTAAAAATATTTGTTATATTATGTATTTTTGTAAAACTGCTCAACCAATATATTAGAGTGTATAGCAGTCTAGTAGATATAGGTTGTTCTATGGAAAATATAGTATTTTTGAAGTTTAAATAGAGTAGAATAATGCTCAAGAAAAACCTGTGAAAACTTTTTTGGATTATTGTAACATGTTTTGTTGATTTCTGCCAGATATTTATAATACCAAAATATTCATTTTAGTTATAAAAAACATAGAAGAAACCCTCAAAATTTGGCTTGTCATAAATAGAATCCTTTTGTGTCAAAATAAATACATATACTTTATAATCCCATTGGAGCTACCATATTTTTTCCATGGAGACTGAATTGCCATGATACATACAACTTGATATTTAAAAATCAATTAGCGAGCACTAAATGGACCTCATAATCTAACCAATTTCAAATTCATGCACCAAAACCTAATTGTCCTGGAGTGATAAGCCTTCTTTTGAGAGCTTATTTGTAGTCCGGTTTAACTCTAAATATATGGGAAAACTAAATCTAGGTGAATTGTCTTACTATCTCCTTTAACTCTTCAGCAAGTGGAATACGATTAAAATTATGGATATTTCAATTGCCTTTCATCCAATTAATGATAGGATTTGAATCAATATAGACCTGAATATTTTCAATGCTTATTTCCAAATATATTTTAACAACAAGAATAAAGCCACAAGTTCACCATAATTGTTGGTACCCTTCCCCACAATTGCTTTAACACAGAAAAGTTGAGACTATGATGTGTAAAATAAACCCAAGTCACAAAATGATTCATTACTAGCCTCCAAAGAATCTCCAAGGTTTTGTTTCATCCACTTTCCTAAGAACTTTTGTAGTTAAAACTATCTTGTAGTAAGGCAGAAGACCCAAAACTTGTGATGAATTTTTGAAGGTAGGTATTGATTTCTCCTCAATAATGTGGTGTTATGGGCCAACCAGATACCCCAAGTAGTTAGGAAGGCCAAAGTTGTAGTAGGCTTCAATTCTTGAGTATTAAACCGATGTAAAAGACAAGCATTGGGAGAATATTGCCATGAATTTCGAATCCTCAACTAAGTTGACAATTCCCTCCATACCTGTTGTGAATATGAGCATCCAAGAAAGAGATGTTCAATATTCTCCTCCCAAATTCTATGATGTAGCCATATACCCAGACCCTCCTTATTCCTTTTCTTTAACATCTCCCAAGTTAGAAATTTGTTGTTGAAGATTAACCACACAAAGGGTTGTGTTTTAGTAGGTGCTTTGACCTTCCAAATCTTCCTCCACCACAAGATTTCATCGCCCAACCTAGGATCTAGCAAAGCTTCATATCCTTCTTCAAATGAATAATAACCAACTTCTAAGGAAAGTCTTATATGTGTCCTTTGCAAAGAGTCCAGATAGTTATGCTTGGCAATTGCCCAATCGCCATCCAAGCCCAAACTTTATGCATTTAATCAGCCTTGGTGCCTTGGTGTAGTCTTTGTTGGCTTAGCCATTAAATTGAGTGTATGTTTTCCAATCATTTGAAGGAGAATAATTAGATCCTCTAGAAGAAAAATTTGCCTATCGCGTCCCATTAGTGCATTAGCACCCACCTTTATGTGTGTATCCAATCCAACCCTACATGCCAAAAAAATGCATGATTATAGAAAATGCTAACGTACGATTTTTCTATTGATTTGAAATTTTGTGGATGTTTTTCCTGTTCCTCTTAATCTAATCCAAAATTGAATCTAAAGCTATATGAACTTATATAATTTTATTGTGTGTGTGTGAGACATGAATTTATCTGTATAAAATAATGATAATTATAACAATTAAAAGTTGTGCGTATCATAATTTGACATATGAGTTTCTTTATGAGATATTTATGAAAATATACATTTTTTTACAAGCAAGAATATTATATTACTATATAAAAATGAGATACAAGGATTTCAAAACATATGGCCTTGCTGACTTACAGGCTGCGTAGCTGCCAAATATTCAACCCTTAAGCTTCTAAAACAAGCACTCCACCCTTTAACAAAAACGAGTCCCTTCCTTTGCCCCATTACATAATCGATCAACAAGCCTGAACCATCCCATGATAAACTTCTAGCAACAGACTACCATATAACTATGAAGAAAACCCAAACCTGAAGACATAAACATATAAAAGGATAAATAACAAAACCATAAATTAACAGAACTAGGTCAACAACATCAAAGCTCCTTGGTCATGACGTCGCCCAAAGAAGAAGTGGCCTGCTGCATATTCCTAGAGCGAGTGCATAGCCTACCATCAACCTTTTCAACAACATAAGAGCCACTCGAACCAAGTACCAAATGCTAACTGCAACCACCATGAGTAAAGGACCTGCACCAAAATTTGCATCGGGAGGGGGATAGAGCTTAGTGCCCAATTTAATGGCAATGAGATCGCTTTTCTTATGCATTAACTAATTGTCTCGATTATGCTCCTTCCATGCATTAACAGGATCTGTATCCCTCGCCGCTTTGTTCTCCCTTTCCATCAGTACATGCAACATCAAACCCTTCATGACCCAAGAGGTAGCAATAATGCGGTTGTATGCAAAAAATTGCCCTGCAGTTGAACCCTGGTCGACAACCCACTTGGCCACTTCCTCCTTAATTTCATCCATATCGATGGACTTGACCTACTCCCATAAGTCTTGTTCCACCCTCTCAATCTCTTCTCTAATGATGGGAGGAATTATTTCCTTAAAGACACGAGTTGCCCGCACTGCCTTCGTTTGCTCACGTAACCATCATCGCTTTGCCTTTCCTCTATCTCTTCTCAGCCTTAGATTTCCTTCCCCGTGGTGCCATGACTACTCGCCTAGGGGAAAATATTTCTACCACACAACAAAATTTGGTTAAAATATCGCAAAATCTCAGAAAGGGAAGCTTTGATAAGAAACTTGTAGTTGAACCCTGAATTTCCTTCAATATATATAGCATTCTAGCCTAGCCCCATCTGAATGGCCTCATTAATAGGATGTGTTGTATTTATGATAACAGTATAATCCCTATAGATCACAATATTTCCACATTATATTATCATACCTCGTCCTTTGATCGAGGTCCTTGCCATAACCGCACCTCATCATGATTAGTGAGGGTACTTTATTGATCTCTCGGATGGATGTTAAGTTCGCTAATACAACAGTCGTCTGTAGGAGGAGGGTCGTGATTACTTCAGGTGGCCAACGTATCGGCCACATGGGTACTATCTAAGTTATGAGCCCCTTTCCTTTCATCCTCCCTCTCTTCCCGCATGTGTCGAAGGTCCTAAGCCGCTAGATGAGCACATTGATTAGCCCAGTCAGAAGCATGAAAGCATGATAGCTGACCCACCACGTCCCTACCTTTATTATTTCCCCCCACATTTTCCAAGTAATTTGCCACCTTGTTCCCATCACGTTTAACGTGGACGAAAACCCAAGCATGAGGTTCATTCAGACACTCATCAAGTTTTTCCACCCTGCATGTTAAGTTTTTAGCATGCAATTTTTTTAATCTAACTTAATTATCATGATGACTTAATTATGTATTAATAGGTTCCTTGTGGAAGTGTTGTGATCATTTTTTTGAGGATTCCAAGCTAAGTGAGGACTATAACACTACCTCACTTTTGTCATTTTAGATGTTCTTGTATACCTTACATTATATAATATAGACTTCTTTCAATTTAAATATTATATTTTAAGAGGTATATATTTTGCTTAAAATATTCAAAATTTACACTCAATCTCAAATGTTTGTATAACAACATGTTTTTTATTTATTATTTTTTCTTTTTCGTTAAAGATACAAACAAGAAAAACTAGCACTATTATTCCCACACGGAAGGCCACTAGCCATTTACCTACCTTTTATTTAAATTAAAAAAAAAACTCTACTCCTAACACTTACATTATTCCCTTAAACCATGAAACTAAACTGCATATACACACTTAAAAGCTTAACACATTCTTCATGGCATGCCCTTTTGGCTTGACTTAGAAGGTAAGGACCGTCTCTCACTTTCGTTTACAAGATCTTGCATGAAGTTAAACTACTTAAGATAAGTTTGTTTTATTATCCATTCGATTATTGACCATGCCCAATCGTACCAAGAAATTTAATATGCTCGACAGACTTTGTCCCTTATGTTTGTCCATCTCTAAGGACATGTGGTTTTATGTGCCATGATGTGTATTTGTTTGATATACCATGGTTTTTATGTTAATGGATCTTAACTTTTGTGTGCTTGTTTGATATACCATGATTTTTATGTTAATGGATCTTGACTTTTGTGGTTCATAATTTTTTTTAATTATCAATGTTTTATATTTTATGATATAAATATAAAGAGAGAAATAAATAAATATAGTAATAAATAAACAAGTTGTCAATTGAGTTTATGACTAGTTGTGAAATAGAGTGTTATCTTTTCTACTCATGTTTTATTTTCATAAGTGACTTGTTGAGCTCCGAAAGATTATATTGTTGTAATGGTTTGAAGCCTTGTTGTTGACTTGCCCTTGTGGCCTAAATAATATAGGGTTTACCTTGGGTACCATCTTTAAATTGAGGGGAAGTACCTGGTGGTTTACCATGGGCCCACAAAATAATAACCTAGAAAACATAAATAAATAAACAAGTGAATATGTCACAAAGTGGCTAGTCCTTGCCAAATATTGAAACTAGGAAAGTAAATAAGCACTAAATTAAATGTAGAAACTGAGAAAGTAAATTAAAAATAATATGAACATAAATTGTTGTTATAGAATTTGTCGCATCAAATTGTTCTTATAAAAACATTAAAATAACAATATATAGAATTGATAACGTCAAATTTAATCAAAAAATATTTCCTACCGGTTGGTTCTATTCTCGTAATAAGTGACATGTTGAGCTCATAATCAGTATGTTGTTGTAACAACTTCAATAATTATTATCAATCTTGCCCAATCAAGACATTAATGGACCTCTTTACACTTGGAATCCATGAACCTCATGGAAGATAAAAAGGTCTCATCTTCATTAATTCCAGAAAGGGAGTCATTGCACTCCCTTGTGCTCCCAACTCCATCATATTCTCACAATATGTCTCAAGCATGCAAGTTTCCATGGCTTCAGTTTGTGTTTTTCTTAGTCTTGATGGGATATTTCTAGTGTTGTTTCATCTAGTCTAGGATGGCAGTGGAGGTGCGGAATGCTCATTCGTCGGTCACCACTTTCTGAGTTTATTCATCTACGCCAACCAATCTTTGAAATAGGAAAGGGTTTCGACTTCAAGCTCTCAAGTTTGATTTTGTAATTGTAATGGATTGGGGGTCTTTACCATATTTGGTTTGTGAAATTAAGGTGTTGAGATTGGAGTGGTCTTGCATATCATTGTGAGCTTCTAGTTCTATTGTTGAGGGTTTTATATGTTTTCACTCTTATGGTGATTGTTACTTGAAGTCCTCCTTTTCAAGTTGTGTCTTTGATATGGTCAACCCCTCACACAAAGATACTATTAGCAGAGAAGTGATTAGTGAAATTTTAAAAAAATATCTAAAGGATGGAGAATTAATTGGAGGGTGTGAAATAAGCAATCGACTCTATCACTACCCATATGGAACAACATGAATCTAAGCAGGACAAATTGGAGAACAATGTAAATAAAGAAGGGGTTAAAATTGATAAGCTTGCATGTGATACCCAGATACATTATAACATAATCCTTGGATTTGCTCATGGGACTTAGTCTAATATAGGTCAGACCTTAATTTCTATTGGTTCTAAGCGTATGAAGGATGCAATGTTCTAATAGATAGCCATGTCAGTTATAGAGAAGCCACTTAATTTGAGTGGCCAAGGACATGATTCGGACAACCAATACATGGAGGAGGGCCACAGTGACCATTGTTACTCTTAATTTATGTAACACCCCATTTTTTACCCCATTATGTGATTATGTATGTAAAGATCTAAATGATAGATGCCAAATTTATATAGTCCAGGAGATCATAACTATTGTAAATTATGTAAAATATAGATAATATAAAAATCCTTGATAGCTACAAGTGAAGAAGGACGAAGAAGAGAAGGGGAATATGATTCCACAAATGGGGGAAGTGAGAGGGGGAAAAGGGGTGATAACCCTAGTTAACATTAGATTATGTCTTTAGCCTTCATTAGAATTTTTAAGCCAATGTCCTTTAACCATGGTTATGAGGGTTGCTTTAGTTAATCATGGGTTAATTATCTTAATATGGGATTAAGAGGTCAAAATTGGTCTCATATGGGGAAGCCACATGGTGAGTGAAATCTATGCATATCTAATGTGGAGAATCAATTAGAAACTAAGGGGAAATTCCTAATCATTCATTTAGACATTCATTATTTGATGCAGGAGCATCCTTGGGCTTGGGCAATCCGCATCAACCAAAAATAAATAAATTATATTCCGTAGATTAGATAATAAGCTGAATAAGGATTGTGCTATTGGTCCATTTTATTTAGTTAATTTTCTAAGTATGGAGTTATCTTGCTACCCATGGTTCGATTCAAACCTGCTGCTACTCATGCTACTACATTTTCTCTTGTTGAAACCCGTGTGTATGGTGGTATTTTAAAGTATCGTGATGTTTCTTCATTTGCAACGTTGTGATTGCACACGTTTGGCATTGTCACGCTGACATTCATTCATGATGAGTCACATCTATCATTAGGTAAAAGAACTCGTGAACTCATGCTTCGAACCTGCTTCTACTCATGCTACTACATCTACGCTTGTTGAAACTTGTGCATATGGTGGTATTTTAAAGTATGGCAATGTTTCTTCATTTGCAACTATGTGATCACACACGTTTGACATTGTCATGCTGGAATTCATTCATGATGAGTCACAACCATCGTTAGGTAAAAGAAATCGTGCCTAAAGGACAAATCGTGTACCCAAGATTGAGAGAAGTAAGTTAAATAATTAAGGAAAACATAGGGATGGTTTGTAATTGTTCGATCTGGAAGATGGAAGGAAAATTGATTCAAGGGAAGGTCTTCAAGTTTAGGAGGGATGGAATCAATGAGAGGGGGTTCCATGAAAAGGATATCTAGTCAATGAACCGCGAGGAAGAGTATTAGCGTATTCTTAGAAGACTCTATCAATTTTACAAATGCCTGATTGTTACATCAACATGAATGGACAATTGGTGGATGTTGTTATGATGCAAGAGCAAAGACTTAAATTCTATGAGTTCCATGGCTATTTCAAGTCAAAGTCAATTCTTTACTAAAGAGAGTGGGTTCTCTTAAATTCGTTTTGTTATATTTTGATGAGATTGAATAAATTTGTAAAAGGATCTCGAATCCTGAATAAATGTAACAGTTGTAGGTTAATAGAGATTTTAAGCAGAGATCATAGGATCTAGATTTCCTAGATGACTCGATCCATATTTCATGGATCTGAGAAACTGAATAAAATTTGTATTTAAGTGAAATTGTAAACCTCGAATAGAGAGAAGAGGGTAGAGAGAGAGGTGGAGGATTTACAGATAAGCAACAAGGGTTAGCTGCAAAGATTCATTGAAGAAATAAAAGCTTCTTTTATTTCTATTTTTTTATGAATATAGAAACCCTGGCGTTTAAATTTGCTTGCTGTGTACGATTAGAGGAAATAAATCATGTCAAACTTCCTAGAAGAAAATTGTTTTACAAATCTGAAGATGTTTTAAACTCTTGGGTTTAAAATTGGTTACTATGCATATTCAAAGGAGGAAATTGCATAAATTTCCTAGAAAGAATCGATGTGCATATCTAGGAGATGTCAGTATAAACTCGTAAGTGAATGAAAATTCTTGCATTCAAATCGAAATCGCATTGAGGTTTATGAATATACAGTCGCAAGTCTATTGATAGTCACTGTGTGCAATTAGACTAAACAATAGGCAAGTTAGAGTTGATTGATGGTTAATAAACTTCACGGAGAATCAAACTGTTTGAGATTTAATGGAGGTTTAGTTTTCTGTAAACACATTCAAATACTGTTTTTGGTAGGAACTTTGGTTGACCATCCCATAAAGGGATTTTATAAAGAATATTCATAAAACTTCAAAATTCTGATGTTGATGTTATTAAAGCTTCTTTTACTAGAATTGCCAGATTTGGTGACAGTTAGTCAAATTTAGAGGACCTGTAATTTTAGTTCATTTACATCCTTCCATCATGTTACTTCTAAGAGAATTGGCTATAATGTAAACCTATGACGCTACCTTAATGAATAAAATCTTGTGTGCGTTTCATTTGATTTCGTAGTTAAATTTCTGTTACTTTTCATTTGTTTGGTTGATCATATGATGGTTTTCCGTTGTGTATTCTGAGAGCGAGGTGAGGCTCTGTAACTGTGTGTTGTTTCAATCCTTACCTTTTTCATCAGGTGGTATAAGAGAACAAACGCTCTTGGATTAGTTGTGTGATTGTTTATGAAAGCGGGTTAGAAAATACCCTAAGTTTGGTGGTGTATCTGCATCTTGAGTGTTGGAGACAAGTGGTGTATCAACGTTTGGATTGAGGTTGTGGATGGTAGTTAGGATTAGAACTACCAGGAGACTTGTGAGAATTCCACCAAGATGGAGAGGACAAGTGAGTGGAGGTGCAGGAATTGAAGAATTGCGGAGAAGAATAGAGGAGTAAGCATAGAAGAGATGGATATACCGAAAACTATTCAAAATTACAAGCTAAGATTGAATGTGAACCGCACGATAAAGACGTTGACCCAACCATGTGCTCGATAAATTGTACCAGTAAAAAATCCATTTACTGGAACTTGTCAAACTTCCACTTTCGAAAATACAATATTCATGAATAGATATAAAAGTTGATAAATAAGATATGATATGATGATTACAATGAGGCTGTATCCTGTTTAAATAGGCTTACATGGTGACTATTCACCAAAGCGATATGTCCCTTAAATTAATATAATTAATGTTATGTCATTTTATTAGTATATTATTATTAATATTTATTTATATATTTGTTCATTACATTGCATCTCGCTTAGATATGCTCTGTGCTCAAAGCATAAGTATGGACGACCTTTTTCCCATGTTTTTGCTCGTAACATTTTTTGTGATCTTTTGAACTTGTAACTTTGATACTTCAAAAAACAAGGAAATATAATTTTCGAATGCCTAAATTGAGATGTTGCATTTCCTTGCAAATGATCCATCCGATATTTACCTTCATCGAAGTTGTTTTCTGGTCGATCGTGGGAATGGAACTTCTCGTTTTCTGCTTCCAAACAATTTGGCGATTTTAACTTTTCTTTCCCTTAAGGTAGTTAGTTTGTATGTAGGAGTAGTTTTGTTTATTTTCCTTTTAATTTTGTTGTCGGGCATAATGACTCTTATGATTAGGATGGTGATAAGGTACTCGAATTACTTGCGGAGTGTTTGCAGAGAATTCCTCTTTTTATGTTTCTAGCAATTTATTGTCTGATAATAATTCAATTGAACGTGTGTTTGTTTCTTGTTCCTCAACTTGAATTTGCTTTCATGAGAGTCTAGAAGCTTCCCTTGGGATTTACTCTATTTTTTCTCTAATAGAGTGTTATTAGTTTGAATCTTTTGGAAACTTTATTCTTGTGACTTTTTGTCCTCTTTTAACTCTTTGATTTGATCTTCAAGTTCTTGATTTTTTTTCTTTTCTCGTGACTAGGGGAATCGGCAACTGGGGACTGGGCTGATACTCGCATGACACGAGGTCCAAGGATCCATTCTCGCTGCCACTATACCCCTAGGCACCCCACTGCAGCATGCAAGCATGGGACACGGGTAAGCCCAAGTTTGATTTGAACTCGTGACCTCCTTTACAACATATAACTTCATATCAAGCGAGTTGCCGATGAGCCACACTTGTGCGGATGATCTTCTAGTTCTTGATCAAGATTTCTTGAGCGGTGATTTTCTTCTTGCTTTTCTAGTATTTTTCTTTCGAAGTCTTCATTATAATGTTTTGTCTTTTGATTATTTTTCAATTTATTGATCTTTGTAATTAATGTCTTGTTATGATTTTTTAGTCGTAATGTCTCTTCCATATTGCTTAATAACATGTTATTGATTTTTGAAATTTTCAACTTGTGCATCTTCTTAGTGTCATCATATTTCTGCTAGATTTCTTTATTTTGTTAATGATTTCAACTTATATTTGATTCTAGGCTTTCTAAATTTCTTTAGACTTGCGCGAATTCATTATCTTTTCCCATGATGAGTTTGTTTAAACGTTGTATTTCTTCTTCTAAACCGTTATTGCTTCTATAAGGTGATTCTTCATCATTCTTTGACTTTTTGATCTTATCTTCAAGGTTTTGATTGTGACTTTTTAAATGTGATATTTTCTCATCCTTATCTGATAACATTTTCTTGAATTCTTCCTTGTCTCTTTCTAACCTTTGATTTTGATCTTTTAGGCTGCGATTCTCTTGTTCTACTAAATGATTACATGATTTGTGCTTCCTAATCTTGAATCGTAGATCATTATTGGTTGATTTATATTTCTCCAACTCATCCAATGATGCTTTTAACTGTGACTTTATTACTACATATGTGTTTGCCATCATTTGGAATTATGACTTCTCGTGTTCTTTTTTTTCTTCAATAATAATCGTCACAAGTGAAAGAATACAATGTACTCTTTAGATCTTCTTTTGACCCTTTGACTTCTTTTCTTCTTAAAACTTATTGTGGATTGTGTGTAGATTAGGTGATTGGGAGGAATGCTTATTACCTTTCCCACGTGGGTTCAAATATCGCTTTATACAATTCACTTTTATATAAAGAACATCTTTTTATCTTGCTCTTTTAACTAAATAACACCTTCACTAATAAAATAGTAAACTACTTATTAGAATTACTCTTCCCTTATAATACATGAATACTCCCTTTCTCTTTTATTACAACTCACTTTTATCTTTTTTGTTTTTTTTTAAATCTTTTGTTTATTTACTTCTCCTTATTTATGTTACTTCGGTGTAATATGTTGGCTTAAACTGTGTGTGGTTTTGAAGAAAACCATGTGTTGGTTTTCTTTTCTTTCTCTTTCTTTTTCTTTTATTTTCTATTCATTTTTTTACTTTCCTTTTTTAATTATTTTTTTTGTATTTTTTCATTTTATTTCCTTTTCACGCTCTCTTTCTTTTCTTTTCTCTTTATTTTCAAATTTTTTAGGTCAAAGACCCAGTGATTCATAAAATCTAAATTGATGAGCTAAAATCCAAGGTATGGCCAAAGGCCCGTAATCAAGCCCAAGAAGGGGCTCTGATACCACTATAACAGTAAAAAAATCCGTCTAGAACTTCTCGAACTTCCACTTTCGAAAATACAAATAATCCATGAATATATATAAAAGTTGATAAATATGATATGATATGATGATTACAATGAGGGTAGCCCCTATAAATAGGTTTACATGGTGACTATTCACCAAAGGGATGTGTCCCTTAAATAAATATAATTAAGTTATGTTATTTTAATATTATATTATTATTAATATTTATTTATATATTTGTTCATTACATAGCTTATTTGAGCAAAAGAGGTAGTGCGAAAGTTAAGGTTTTGGGCTATGACAGACGTCTAAAAGTTGAAACTCTTATTGACTGGATAGGAGAGCTCGAGAGACACTTCGAATATGAAGATGTTCATGATCCAAATCGAGATCGTTTTGTTATCTAAAGTTGAAAGGACACGCAACCCTTTGTTGGGACATGTTGTAGAAAGATAGGGTTGATCGTGGGCTGGAAAATATAAGGACTTGGAAGAAAATAGTGAGTAAAATCAAAGAGAAATTTTTTCCTGTTGATTATCAGCAAAATTTGTGCAGACAAGTTCATAATTTGAGGCAAAAGGATGTTTCTGTGCGTGAGTATACAAAAGAATTCTTTAGATTTTTCACTCAGATCAGGCATTAAGGAGCCTGCATATCAACGTGCAACTAGATACATAACTCGTTTGAAGTATGCAATCTAAGATGAGATGAGTACACATTATTTTCCTACTGTGGATGAGGCTTACCAAGTAGTCTTGAAGGTGGAAGAGAAAGTTAATCAAAAGACTCGGCAAAATCTTAGAGGAAAAGGTCCACGAGGAAGAGACAAGGCAAGTGTTATTAAAGCAAATGGGAAGGAAGATGAATCTACAAGCAGCACGAGTACGAAAGGGAATGGAGCTAGTAGAGATATAGGTTTTGGAGCAGGAAGAGGCAAGTATGTCATTACCTACTATAGATGTGGAATTGAAAGTCACAAAGCATTGAAATGCCCAGAGAAATAAGTTCCCAGTAAAAGAGGTGATGACAGTGGTTGATGAAGCATCGATTTTTGGAGATAATGTTGGTGTGCTTCAACAAGAACATGGTAAAACATTTATGTTTCGAAGAGTGTTTTTAAGGTTGGATAAGAATTTAATAGAGGATCCTAAACAATGGAAATGAGTGTTTAAGACAAAATGTGAAGTCCAAGGCAAATGTTGTAACTTAGTCATTAGTGGAGGCAGCACAAAAAACTTGGTTTCCACAGAAGTCAAGAGGAAATTAAACTTGATGTGTGAACCACATCCTAATCCTTATAGAGTTTCATGGATGCAGAAAGACTAACAAGTGACCATAACTGAATAATGTTAATAAAGTTTTCAAATTGGGAGTTTCAAAGAACGAGTACTACACGATGTAGTAGAGATGGACGTGTGCCATATTATGCTTGGAATACCTTGGATGTTTGACCAATAAGTGTTCCATGATGGCAGGGGAAATTCTTATGAATTTGTATAAGATTAACAATATTATAAGTTGATCCCATTATGAGAGGATGATGGGAATAACAGTAGCAGTAATAGCAAGGATGTGTATAGTTGTAACAACGGTATTATGTTGTGTTCTTCCAAGGATTTCCTGAAGGAGCAGAAGCAAAATGGGTATTGTTTAGCTATATTTCCAAAAAAGGTTCAATAGGCTGAAAAGGGAAGTTCTATACAAGCAGAGATCCAATGCATGTTGGAATATTTTAAGGAATTTATTGTAGAGGAATTACCCATGGGGTTACCTATGTTGCGTACTATATCACACCAAATTGATTTGATCCCAAGATCGAGTTTGACAAATAAAATGCCTTATTGAATGACTCCATCAGAGAGTGAAGAAGTGAATCAACAAGTGCAGGAATTGCTTGACCGAGGATTTATTTGTGAGTGCTTAATCCCTTGCGTAGTACGAACAGTGTTAACGCCTAAGAATATATGGAAACGACAAATGTGTACTAATTTGCGTGCCATAAAAAAAATCACCATAAAATATTGATTTCCATTGCCGAGAATGGATGCCATTATGGATTGCTTGAGTGGTTCGAAGTATTTTACCAAAATTGATTTGAAAAGTGGCTATCATCATATTCGAATCAGAGAAGGTGACGAATGGAAGACTGCATTTAAGTCGAAGGATGGACTATTTGAATGGTTAGTGATGTCATTCGGATTAGCTAATGCACCCAACATATTCATGAGATTGATAGATGAAGTCTTGAAACCATTTTTGGGTAAGGTCATGGTTGTGTATTTAGATTCCATGTTGATCTTTAGAAGAAGTAAAGCCAAACATATTGAGTGTGTGAGAGCCATGTTGCATCATTTGTAGGAGGAGAAGTTGCTCATAAACCTCAAGAAAGGTACATTTATGCAACGAGAGTTGGTGACTTGGGTTTTGTAATTTCGAATGAAGGACAAAAAATGGATCTTGAGAAAGTGAAAGCTATTTTAGAATGGCCTACACCTAGATACACGTTCGATGTGAGGAGCTTCCACGGATTGGAAATATTCTATCGAAAGTTCACTCGAAACTTTAGTTAGATATGTGCACCGATTACATAATGTATGAAGAAGGGTCTATTTTAGTGGACAACTATAGCAATAAAGTCATTTGAGGAATTAAAGAGGAGAGTAATAACACAACTAGTATTAGCATTCCCAAACTTCAGCAAAGTGTTTCAATTTGATTGCGATGAGAATGGAGCAACAATTGGAGTAGTTTTGAGTCAAGAAGGAAAACCCATTGTGTTTTTCAGCGAAAAGTTGAACAAGGCCAAGAATAAATACTATGTTTATGATCAGGAATTCTATGCTATTATGCAAGTCTTGAAGAAATGGTGACATTATCTACTATCAAAAGAGTTTGTCTTGTTCACGGATCAGAAATCTTTGCAGTACATTAACAGCCAAGGTAAGTTGAATCAAAAGCATACTAAGTGGGTAGAATTCTTGCATAGTTATTCTTTTGTGCTAAAACACAATTCCAAGAAGTCCATTAAGGTTGTTGATGCATTAATTCGAAGGACAGTGTTACTCATCACCATATCGGTAGAAGTGGTAAGTTTTAATTGTCTAAAGACATTGTATGAAGAGGATGCGGATTTTTCAGAAGCTTGGAAGGCGTGTAAAGAGTCGTGGATTCTAGACAAAACACCACACCTAGACTACCATATTCAAGAGGAATTTTTGTTTAAAAACCAACAGTTGTGTATTCTGAGAAGTTCCATACAGCTGAATCTCATTAAAGAGTTGCATAGTGATGGTTTAGGAGGACATTTTGGTTATGATAAAACTGCAACATTGGTGAAGGAGAGATACTTTTGGCCTGGCATTAACAAAGATGTACGAAGTTTTGTTGAAGGTTGTAGGATTTGTCAATTGACCAAGGGTAAAAATTAGAACACGAGACTTTATACTCCATTGCCAGTATCTGAACGACCATTGGAAGACATAACTATAGATTATTAGAATTTGAATGCCATTTAGATCTTTAAGAAGATAGTTCTAATAATGTTTGCAGTAAATGGAGAATGAAGATACAAATTGAATAAAACAAACCACATAGGAAACGAATGAGTATTGCTCAGGAATTTACAGTATCATTCACAATAATAAAATACGGTGTTACAATAGTTTACATAGGAAAAGAATTTGAATGCATTAGGTAGCAATTCGAATCTATCCACTGGATGTGACTGTATCTAACTGACCATCTAACTTATGGTGACTCAATCAATATTGGAGTCCAATAAATCAACTCCCAGATTTCCAACCAACTCAATCAATCAGTGACAGCTAGTTAACTCAGTGCAACTGAGTGTGGTAGGTGGGAAAAGGTGCCTACTCCACATGCAGCCATGCATTAGCCATGCAAAGCTTGCACTAGCTAACTAATTGTGAACTAAATGAAAGTAACTAGGGACTAACTAAAACTGACTAGTACTAACTCCAACTAACTGAAGTAGGTTGGTGTCGGGACTCCCAGTGGTTCCTAAAATGTAGGGATTGGTCTAGGAGGCACCCAAACTGATGCATGCACATGCAGTAAGTGGCAGTTAGCATTTAGCAGTGTTCCCCACACTCTAGTGACTGGTACATGTGGCCCCATTAGGCCAAGTGGACCCAATTGTACTAGTGGACCCAAATAATTAATTAAGGTTCCTAAG
>LPNX010627012.1:986876-1182864 GCA_001517045.1 Pseudotsuga menziesii
AACCTGTTGTTATTCATGCTACTATGTTTGCGCCTACTAAAACTCGTGATGGAACTCATGTGAATGGTGGAATTTTACACTATGGTGATGTTTCTTCATTTGCAACATTGTGATCGCACACGTTTGACATTGTGACGCTGACATTCATTCATGATGAGCCACAACCATCGTTAGGTAAAATAAATCATTCCTAAAGGAAAAATCATGAACCCAAGATTGAGAGAAGGAAGTTGAACGGTTAAGGAAAATAGAGGGACGATTTGTAATTGTTCGATTTGGAAGATGGAAGAAACATCGATTCAAGGAAGGCCGTCGAGTTTAAAAGGAGGGATGGAATCAATGAGAGGGGGTTCCACAAGAAGGAGATCCAATCAATTAACTACGAGGCACAGTATCAACGTATTCTTAGAAGACTCTATCCATTTTAATAATGCCCAGATATTACAGCAGCACGAATGAACAATTGTTGGATGTTGTTACTCGTATGATGTTACTTTAGAAAGAACTGGCTATAATGTAAACCCGTGATCTTATCTTAATCAATAAAATTTTGTGTGTGTTTCATTTGATATTTAATAATTAAATTTATGTGTTACTGCTCACTGTGTTGGATAATCGTATGATGGTTTTCTGTTGTGTATTCTGAGAGCGAGGTGAGGCTCTATAACTGTTTGTTTTTTTAGTCCTTACCTATGCATCATTATTGCATTCATATGGAGAGGTAAAGAGAGAGAGAGAGAGACTAAGTTTACAAAACGGGTTCACGCCAATTACCGAGGAGAGTTGACGCTAATGGGCCTAGTGCCCATGTTTGAGGAACCTATCTCGTAGTTGATTTCCTTGGAGCCCCATCATGAAGACTCCCTAGTCAGCCTATGTTGGAGCACTAAAAGGAAGTGGGGACTGCTCGAGGGACTGCATACACATAAGGGATCCCATTCCCAACATTAAGAAGGTTGATGGGAGATGAGTGTTGGAGGATTGGGACAACTATGGAGGGGTTTTAACACTAGAGGGTTGCATGTCTTATGGTTTGTGAAAGAGATTGGAAATTCTCTCCTTTTGGATTGATAACCCCAACTCGAGGTGTCCTTTTTCAAAGAAAGAGCAAGTTTTACAAAGTGCTTGTGTGGGAGGAATTTCCTTCACTTGCAACTATTCAAAGGACAATTATGATAAAGATAAGTATCAAATGTGCCTTGAATGTCATGGTTTATAATTATGTATGAAGTTATCTAATTTGGTACTAATGAAAACATGCAATGTGTAGGAATTGTACATATGCATGTATGGTAGTAATCACATAAGTGTTTCAGGATGAGTAATTTCGTAATTGACTACTATATATACTTTCCCCGTTAAATAATTATATAGTAAACCAATGGAATTTGAGTAATGTTATATAAATTAATGGTATATACACTTAGTTAATGGGCACTATAGTTAAAGAAAATGCCCACTAACTGGGTTGGACACATGCATAGAAACTGCAATGCCATATGGGTTGTTTGGTACGGTGGCATAGGGAAATTTTAATGTGTGATAATGGTTTGGTATGGTAATCAGAATTGATAGTTCAGGAAATTGAGCAATATGAGAACCCGTGACCCTTTGTTCGACGTTAGTGAAATTGTACAACATGACATGAGGTTTGCTTTAGGAAGAATTATGTCTAGTTCATCCTAGATTGCGGTCATCATTGTTTTGGGAGGTGAGCTTGCTATGGATTAGCGATGATTGTCAATAAATTCCATGGTTTCTTTGATATTCTCTACTTATGTCTCTTGTTGGTTTGTTTCCAACCTCAGTTTATCATTCCCTTTGGTCGCATGTTCAAAGTCTGGGATATCCTCGAGGAGTAGTCACAAACGGGGGGACTAGCTGTATTAGGATTAAAGGTCCTCTATGACTCAGAAAAGAGTTCTGGAAGTCTGGTTTTCGAGGGCGAAGTGTTTCTCAGTGGTCGATAGTCTATGGGATACCTAGGATCTTTGGCTTCTTCTCCTCGACATTTGGTCTTGCTCTTTGGGGCCTATTTTTGGTTGGCTAGAATTCGAGCCTCCTCTAATGTGGGTTCTCTTTAAGTGGCAAGAATGGTAAGGGGAAAACACATCACCTATAGGAAACAACACCCTACTCATATGTTGGGAGCGATTTAGGAGTCTCACATAGCCAAAGTGAACTATGGCAAGTTGATTTTGGGGCATGTTTAGGAGAAAATTGAACGAATGGAGGAATGGGATGATGTTGAGCATAATGTTACCATCTTGATAGCTATTCAAGATGAGATGGGATCCATGGTAGAAGATGATGGTTCTTCCATAACCAAAGACACGAAATACACTAAAACCATTACCATGTACTATCAACTCACGACCTTGCTTGGAAAGGCCATCATGGAACTAGAGGAGGAAAGGAAATCCATCATGTTGTAGCATGACAAAATTCAAGAGCAGATAAGGTAGACTCAAGTGACCCTTAGATTGATTGGTCGTGGGCAGATGGAACTAGATGTGAAGATGAATGATTTGGCGCAGGGAACGACACGCATGGTCTTCCACAAAATGCCTCTGAAAGGGAAAGCAAGTTCTCCTCCAATAAAGCGCAAGGTGCCCAATTTTGTTACCATTTATGATGAACCTTAGTTGTAGGTTTGGTTGCTTTGTTAGTTTTTGTTGAATTGGTATGAAGACAAATTGCATAATAGTAAATAAGGCATGACTAGACAAGAAGAATGCTCCTCGGCCTAGTCCTCTTAAGCATCTTGATATAATTTTTCCCAATTGTAGAAAGTTTAAAAGCTCCTTGACATTTTGCTAAAATTGGACATAGTTTGGCAAGCTCAAATTCTGTGGCTAGTCTAGTTTCCCAAGAGGCAGGCCACCGAGAGATGATGTATAGTTTTTGGTATTTTAGAAATTTAATACTGCCCCTAGCTTACAAAATAAAAGTTAAAAAGAAAATGTAAAGTGATATAAACACTAAGAAATTTCTGCAAAGAAATCATTAACCGCAAGTTAGAAAATCAAAATTATATATTTATTATTGTTAACTCTGTAAAGAAATAAGTATTATAGAGATGGAACAAATTTCCATAAGATTCATAATGAGACAAGGAACTGACAAGATCCAAAACATCTTGAAACAAAAATATCTAAAATCAATGAGACAAATAATGTAGTATATGAAAAATACTTTCTCTTAATTGTATACCCAGCCCCACCTCCACCCAAGGAAAATCCAAGAGATACTCCACTACATTTATGGATGGTATCCCTAGTAAACATGTTAGCATATGCCTCATCAAGGAGGGTTTTGAACTGAGTACACATTGGCATAAAACTAGCCAGATTTTTTACGTCGTTGCAACAATTAGTTAAGTTAATCCTTTAGTCAACTTGGATTACTTGACCTACAAAGACATTAAATCTAATTTTCAAAACATTTGTAATAAAACTAAAGTTCATAACATATTAACTTAAAGAAATAGGAATCTCATTTCCAAATTATTCAATCATAAAATAATTTGACAAATAAGTTAGCTAATTTAAATCCATAAATTTAATAAACCATAATTAATCTCAATAAACAACAATTATTAAAATCAAAATTAATATAACATATAAAAATACAAAATAAAATATAATATATATGTGAGAGAGAGAAAGAAAGAAAGCCGCCTTTTAAAATGTCATGCTTAATATTTAGATTTGCAATATGAAATGTGTTAGTTATTACAAATAAATCTATAATGAAGTAAAGCACAAGACACATCAACTTAATATTATATATGTGTTTATCTGTCGTTTTCATAAGAATGGGATATTCTATGGGAAGGAGGTGTTGGAAATTTTGGTATTTGAGAAATGTATATAGGTTATATAATTATGTATTTTTTTATGTATACTGTTAGGTATTTATGAAGAGGTGGATATCTTTAGAATTTTTTAACATTAAATTTTTCTTTGTGGAAGTGTTGTGATCAATATTTTTTTTAGGATTTTAATTTTAACGAGTATAATAATACTTCACTTTCATTATTTTAGTTGTTGAAATGTATCTTTCATGGTATATCTAGAAGCGTTTTATAACGTATAACCTCAAAATTAAAAGCAATACACCTTATCCTATTCTCCTTATAGAAGTGGGTCTTTCCCCTATCGAGAGCCTAGCTATGACTAGGCTCATGTTGTACAAGCACAAAATCAATAACATGGGGGACCATAGACTTCCAAAGCTAGCTTTTAATTCCAGCCAAAACCACCTAAGGCTCAAGCAAGGTTGGTATAAAGATACCAGGGCCTGGTTAAACCACTAAGAGATCAACGAAAGTGTTGTTTTGCAAAATATTAATAACATTAAAAATATTGTTACTTCTAAGTTTAAAGAGAAATTATGGTGTGAGAAAGATTTAGAGGCTAAAAGAAAACTAAGATATTATAAGGAGGTCATCAACCATACTCTAGGCGATCAAAAGTATCTCTCTGTGTTAACCAGTTCAAAGAAAAAAATTAATATAGCCAAAATAAGAACGAACTCTCATGAGCTCCATAGTGAAACTGGTTGTTGGACAGTTCCTAAAACACCATGGGTGGAAAGGATCTGTCATCTCTGTGAGAATAGGAACATTGAAGATGAAAACCACTTCCTCTTAAAGTGCACTGTGTACACCCACATTAGATCCCAGTTTCATAATATTTGTTGCAATACCGACCTTTCTAGCCTTGTAACTTGTCAAAATTATAGTGAGCTCGGGACGTTTCTCACCAAGCTCTTTGAGCATAGGAATACAGTTTTAAAACAAACTAATTAATGTGTTTCTTTAGGTTCGATAGACCAAAGTTTGGTCTTAGTGGATGTTAATCGTCATCATCATCAACATAATATAGATTTTTTCAATTTAAATATCATGTTTTAAGGCGTATATATATTGCTTAAAATGATGAAAATTTACATTCAACTCAACTCTTTGTATAATAACATGCTTTTTAATTATCTATTTATATTTTTCTTTAAAGATAAATTTATAACTAGTCTTACTATTACTTATTATTGTACTTTATTCATAAAGGTTTTAGGATCAAATTTCAACGAGTCCTTTGGAGTCTTTTATTCAAAAATTCTAAAAAAAAATTCTACACCAACATCTTCATTTTTCCTTTCAATATATGAAAGTGGGACGAAGCCAAAATTTTGAGACACTTGTATTCTTTCCTTAAATTGTGAGAGTATATATATATATACACACTTTTTTTTTTCATTGCAATGTTAGACCCTACTATTCCACTTTTAGGAATCAAGGATCTATTTAAGCCCCAAAATGGACCCCATAACCTATCAAGACTTATGAAGACTTAATAGCCATAAAATATCATTGCACCACACAACCTCAACAAAAGTAAATATACACACTCATCGATTCTCAGCACAATGGTTAACACGAACGGTTGACTCTTGTTAGCCCACAGATCGATTCTCAACGTAACTTGAATTTCAGAGCAGTTTGCATCTTCAACCTAGTTTGTATCCTCAAGTCAGTTTGTAATTTCGGCGGACCTTGACACACAAATAAGTTCAAAGCTCTGTACTTCTATATGAAAAAAATTACTTATTTACATTATTTATATCAGTGTCTTTTTGGCTCAACTCATATGGGAAGTATCTCACTTTAGTTTACAAGATCTTGCTTGAAGTTAAACTCCTTAAGATGCCTTTGTTTTATTATCCAATTGATTATTCTCCATGCCAAATCGTACCAAAAAATTGAATATGCCTGGCGAGAGTTTGTCCCTTATGTTTGTCCATCTCCAAGGACATATGACTTTATGAATCATGGTGTGTGTTGGTAACGATATAATTCGATCTTTATGGTAATGGAGATTTATTTTTTATTTTCTTTTCATCTCGAAAAAATAAAAAATATATATATATATATATATAATTGGTAAATGTTTTATAATATTATTTTGACATGTTTTATATAGGAGTTACCTTTCCACTCGACCATTTGCACCGATCGGACGACCTGGCTCACGTGAGCTTTCACATTACGCATTGCTGGTCGTCCGATGGATGCAAATGGTCAGGGAGAAAGCTAACACCTTTTATATATGTTTAATAACAAATTGTGTCACCTAATAATTATATGTTTCTAATTGTTTTTATAATAACATAATGTTTTCTTTATTTAAATTAATTAAAAAAGTTGTAGTTTAAAATTTCTATGATTTTTATTCGATTTTTTTAAATATTTTTAGAAAATTTAGCATAAATTTTAAAATATTGTTGTTACGGCTATCAAACTTACATATTTTAGGTATCTGGTGGGTTTTAAAGTGTGCTGAAACCATTTCTACCTTCAAAAAAACTATTAAACCACTACTTGATTCAAATTTTAGAAATACGATTTAGCCAGTTCCTAATCAACAATTTCTTTAAAAAAATTTAGTATATGACATAAATTAATCTTATCTATAAACTTACCTTATTAAATTATATGTCAAAAATGAATGGTCTGCAATAACAAATAAGTTTTTATACACCATAATCTTGAAGTCAAGAGGTAATCACAAGAAAAGATGCATCCTACTAACATAATGTTGATTAGTTGTGAGATGGTTATGTTTCTTTACTTGATTGTCAAGTCTCTCTAACTAATTTATTTATTTACTAAACCTTTTCACTATTGTTAACAATACTTACAGTACTCGTTTCACATACTTTGTTATATATCATTAAAAAATTCAAACATACATAACTTTTATATTCTTTAAAATTGCTTTTTAAAACTTAAAACATGGTAATCATTAAAGCATGTTTAAATTTTAAAACCTTGTAATCATTATAAAGCATATTTACTTACACAAAGATAGGTAATTTTTTTTTAATTATTAAAAATAAATTAAAAAAATTGAAAAATAATATTTTATAATAATAATAATAAAAGAGTTAAACCTTTTACAAATTTGATTTTTTTAAGTTTCATATCATTCAAATATAACTATTTTTTTTTTTTGTTAAAATTGTTAATTTTAATGTATAGATGGATTTAAAATATTCAAATATCTTTATCACAATCTAATTTTACATTGTTTAAATCCATATATACCATTCCATAAATCTAAATTAATTCTTACTAAATTTTATACCAAAAATATTTATTGGTTTCCTTTATTTTGAACAACCACAAAAAGTAAAATTCATAAAAGATTTAGAGCACAACAATTACAAATAGTCAATAAACACCTATATTTCTTAATGAAAACTTAAATATGAAGTTATATTTAAACCATACCAACATGTACTAAAGAAAAGACCAAATATTTGTACCTATATCAAATATATTTAAATTAGATTCTTAATAATTTAAGAAATATTAGTAAAGAAGAAGATCCATGTAGCTAAAACTAACACAACAATTTAACTTTAACTTGTGCCAGGTGAATACCTATAGGTCACAAGTTAAGAGCTGTGGTCTTATTTGTTTAATGAGGTTATTAGATATTCTAAGATATTGAAATTCGTTGATTTAAGCATATCTACATAGAAATGACTGATTTTGCTTATTAATTAGGTAAAGTTGGCACTCTTATGCAGGAAGGCTTTTGGCATATTTCTGAATACAAACTTTCTGAAATTTCTAAGTCCATTTTGCCATATTAGCTTTGAGATACAACATGGTGTTTTTTTTATTAATGTATTGACATGTAGTTGTCAATACAAATTTTTGGTAAAGACTTGGTGGCTTGTGAGATATTTCATGGTATGCCTTGTTAAAGGTTTGAGAGTTAGTTGTTGTCAATACATATATTTGGTAAAGACTTGTTCATGTTTTCTCAGGAATTTTTTGCCTGAAACTCTGTGCAGATTGCTATTTGGAGTATGTTTATTTATGGAGATATGTTTCTGTTTTGACTCTTCTTAGATGAAGATGTTTTTATGAACTTATGAACAAACATTTAATGTTTTTTTATAGTAATGGACAATGTTGAATAGTATTGTTTCATCTGAAGAATGTAACATTTTATTATAAATAGAACCTCTTCTTCTTTTTTTCTTTTTTTTTATAATTTTGTGGAAAAAAAAAGGTCACAAGTTAAGTACCACAAATAGGTTATCTATTACTTGTTATATATGGGTAGTTGTAATCACTAGTTGTATATGCCTTCTTCTAGTTAAACGGGTTGTCTCCCATGAACTGCTCATCATCCATACATCAACTAAGAGTTACCCATCCATCAACTTCGAGTTATCAATGCATCAACTACTAGTTATTTGTTATATTTTATAGTTGTTTATTTCGAATATTGGAACTAGTGCCATAAAATCAATCTCGAAAGTATACATGTCTCATCCTCATGCAACCTAGGAAAAACATAGGTGTTAGTCCACCCCAAATTCTAAGATATAAACACCTATAGTTGTAATAAAAACGAACTCTCATGTGTCGCATAGTAAAACAGGGCGTTGTACATTTCCTAAAACTCTGTGGGTTGAAAGGATTTGTCTCTTTGTGAGACTATGCGTGTTGAGGATGAAAATCACTTCCTCTTAGATCGCTCTCCTACACACATTTAAGATTTCATTTAAAAAAAATTGCAATAACTTGCACAGCCTTTTATCTCGTGAAGCTTTTTTATCACACAAATAAAAACTCTAAAGCAAACAAAATAATTCTCTATGTTTATTTCTTAAAATCCTATAAAACCAAGTTAATTTAAACAGACATTAATTATCATTATTATCATCATCAATATTAACATTATTATTATCAAAATTATATATAAAATTACTTATGTAAAAACAATTTTTATATAATAATTTAATTATACATTTTTGTAAAAATATATCTCACTCTTTTACATTCAAGCTTTTGAACTACGACAAGAAAACACGCATTCTTTACTGATACCTAGTCATACTATACTTTCAAATTTGTACTTATTCTATAACTTTTACAAGAACACGCCACAACATTTATTTTTCAATTTCCAAGACAAAATTAAATACAGTAAGTCCATGATTACAATTGATATGTCTAAATATATATATTTTTAATAAAAATCAATGTTTTTTATTATTATTAATTAGGTTTAATTAGAATGGTAGATTTTTATTAATTAGGTTTAATTCGAAAGTGATAAATAAATAACATGCTATCGGTTATTTAATGTTGGGGTGATAAATAAATAACATGCTATCGGTTGTTTAACGCTGGGGTGATAGCATTGTGGGTCATTGGATCTCCTTTAATGCTGGGGTGATAACATTGTGGGTCATTGGATCTCAAGGAGATCCAATGACCCACAATGCTATCACCCCAGCATTAAACAACCTATAACATGTTATTTAGTTATCACCTAATTGGAATGGTAGAAAGGAGAATTGGGTATTCTTTTCATATTTAAATTTTACTTGGAACATGTTTGCTAATTGTAAATGGTAGAAAGGAGAATTGGGTATATTTTTCATATTTAATAATTTATTTTTTATTAAAAAAATTAATAAAAAAAATAGTTAAGAATTGTAAAATTTTAAAGAAAGGTTTTGTAAGAAAATTTAAGAAATGTTTTTCTATATTTATATTTATGGATAACATTCAGATTCTCGTTTGGTTGCCGGATGGTTTTCAGAGGAGGCTTGCTCTAAAATCTCAGCTCACATCTTGCTCTTTGGTCCACATTTAAGGGAACACAACAATTTAGCAAATTCTTTAGTGAAAGAAGTGACATTGATGGAGTATGGTCGGATTTAGGCTCAAAAGTCAAAGTTTGTTGATAATTCTGATGTACACCCCCCACAAAGCAGGTAAAAATTGCAGTTGATAATTAAATAAATGACGTATCTATTATTTTAATTATGTGGTTGCCCAATGCATTACTCCGGAGCGCAGTGTTAGGGTTTTTGAACGGCGAAGGGATGAAGCAGTAGGTTTTCCTATGACCAGGATAAGTTCTTGGAGGCATACCATGGAGGACGCCATTGGGAAGCACTTTTTCTAGTATTTTTGTGCTCACCTTCCTAGGTGTAACATCCCCAACCCTTCGATCGGCGAAGAGGACGCTACCGACATACCATCTACCCGACAATTAGCCCCATGAACATACACATGATAAAAATTGAAATGCTTTGAACTAAAACATGCATAGATGCATAATTATTTATCATACAACGAAAGCAAACTACATTACATTCAAGCATTTAACACATTTTAACATGTTCATTGATAGGTATAACTCCCGATTCACTATTATTCATGGCTAATGCATACATTTATATATTACATGTGACGGTTGTGTTTCACCTTCCGCCCAGCCTTTTCGGCTTCCTACATAACTATTCAGTTTTATTTATTTACAATATATAATCCCGACGGATTATATTCTAACATTCATCATAATTCACATAAACAATATAGTTGCATGGGTAATTACACAAGAATACTTATCTTCGAATGAAGCTCCTCGCAACCAGCTATGTCGTTGCAACGTTCCACCCAACCATAGGCTAGTGTGCTCATCGATCTCTCAGCATCACTGTGGCACCCTCAAGCTGGGCATGATTCCCTAAGGAAAAGGAAACTAAGCAGGCTCACACATAGCCAAGATATGTCAAAACTCAGTCAAGCCAAAGCTATGTTTGGGTTTATCATACTGCCAATAGGATGGAAAGGCTTGTTTGCTAAGCTAGTGAGCTCAACCATAGAGCTATGGACACCTGTACAAGATCTGACTTGGCTTTCCCAACACAAGGAATCATCCCCTTCTCTGCTATACAGTGCCTCAGGCTATGCATTCCCTTCAAGTGTTATTCAAGATGCGCAGTAAGGAATAATCAGCCCTCAAGATCCCTCAATGAGGTTCCGCATGCACTAGGTTTATCAAGCAATTTACCTCTTCCACTCCTAACTGTTTCAGACCCAAAGTAGGGTGCATAACAGTTCAGACCAAAACAAAACGCCCATAACAACAAAAATGCATTTGCTGGTAATTTACAACATGTGGGCAACCAAAAACGAATTTCAGATGAGAAAAAAATACCAAGGTGAGGAAAACGATTTCAGACTCGTTCTATTGCTCCACGAAGGCAAAATCGACCTCTACAGAAACCCAACTCAAGAAATCGATTTTAGAAAACGACTATAGGGATCTCGGGGCAAAAACGTCCTCTACCAAACCCAAAAAACGTGAATCTTCTTTGCCCACGAATTCTGAGGACGTTAATGGAATTACGGGAGCCAAAACGACTGCTATAAACTCCCAAAACGAAAATACTCCTTGCCCACTTGTCGAACAACACCAAAACAGATTTTTTGGGCATGCAAGATAAGGAGAAATGAGCAAAAATGTGAAGGAAGTCAGAACACGTTTTTCCAAAAATGGGTCCTCGGCCCAATTCGAATTTGTGCCCATACTCTTCCCACTCCATGCAATAACTAACTCAACCACATTCTGGCAGAATTTAATGATTAGGGGAAAAGACAAAAATGGGTAGTTGAGGGTTTGATGGGTTCTCCCTTTGGCATTTGGATTTTCCCTATTGGCCCAAAGGTTTAAATAATTTCCCTCCCTATTCCTTAGGAAAATCATGCCCCCATCTCTTTTAATGTTGCATAGACATAGCTGGTTGGGGTTTTTTATTAAAATGTATATTTACATGATGCAAAAATTATAATGTGCCAGCTAGCACGAATATACCATTGGCAACGATTTTAATCGCCTGAACATAAAACGTTAAATCGATGGTGGGGCTTTTTCCTTTAGCTCCACACCACGATTAATTATAATATATACATGATATACATTTTTAATGTAAACGGGGTCAAAACCGGGGTGTTACACCAGGGTTTATTTCTTTTCAAGTTTTGTTTGGCACTACTCTTTCTTTTAGTTGTCTTGTGTTCTTTTTATACATGGATTCCGCCCTCGTCGCGGGGGGCTTAGTACCAACCATGTTTTTTTTTAAAGTGGGAACTTGTTTTTTGTGTTGTTTTTTTATGTTTTGAGTTGGGTTTAACGAGTGATTTTGTTCACTTGTCGGTTATTTTTTTATCATTATTTTTGCTTTCCCTGTCGGTTGTCTCTGTCTTCTCTTTGACTAAAGTACTGTTGATCACTTCCGGAGCACCAAGGCCTTTGTCTTTTACCAGTTTCTTTTCCTTAACCCGTAATGATGTTGCTCGTAGTCAGTTATTTTTCTTTTTCTTTTGTGGTATCTTTGGGTGGGTGGGTAGCAATTGTCTTGCAGCTTATGTTTTGGAAGTCTCTAACTCGTGGTAGGATTTTCTCTTCGTTTGTTTCTTCCTGCGGTTGACGTTGACTTGGGCAGGGTTTTGTCCCCTCTGCTTTTTCACTGCGATTGAGGGTAGGGTTTGTCCCCTTTGCTCTTTCTACTGGAGCTTCTGACCCTATGACTTACCATATGAGTCTAGTGCCTTTGACCTTTGCGTGGAACGTGTTTTTTTTGTGACGTTTTTCTTCTTGTTTCCGTTTCTATGGTGAGGAAGTGTGTATCTATGTATTTTCCCTCTTACATGGGGTTGGGTTTCTTTACCCTTTTGGTTTTTTAACCTCCTGGATGAGTTACCTCTCGGTCTTAGCTCTGTCAAATTTTTGGGTTATGGGCTCACCTCCAATCTACGTGCCTACTTACTCAGGCGATGCACCACGTGCTCCGCTGCATGCTAACCCTTCCTCATTTTGTGCACATAGGCACACTAAAGCCGTCAAGGCCCTGGCGACAAAGCGCAACTATGTCCTGGGAAGAGATGTGTATATGGAGAAGGTGGAGTCGCTTTGTTGTAGAGCCATTGTGGGGAGGCTGGAGTACTGCTCCTTAAACAAAAAAGAGAGGGTGGAATGGGCCATTACTCACTAGAAGCCACCCCTCAACTATGTACCAACAATCATCTTATTGGTGAATCGTTGGCTGGTTTTCATTTTCCTGGAGGACAAAGATGCTACATTAAAACTCAACTCGCTATGGACCATTCATAAAGGGTCGTTGGTTATTAGCAGGTGGCATGCCAGCTTTAACCCTCTTCAGGATCGGGTGGTGAAAAGGCACCTTTGGGTCCTTCTCCCTGCGCCTATGTTTCCTCTTTGGAACAAAGACCTTTTAATGGGGATTGCCAACTCATTGGGTCGTTTTGTTGAGGTTGAGGATGATTTTAAGCAGATCTTCGATAAACAAATGGAAAAGGTATTGTTTGAGATGGATGTATCATTTGGGCTTCCTGCGAAGATTGAGATCATATGCAATGAATCGAGGATCTGTCAAAGACTCGACTATCTTAAGGTGTCATTTCACTACAATTTATGTCATGATATCGGGCACCTCTGTTGCACTTGTCCCTCTCTCTTACACAACTCTTCAAGGCCTGGAAGTTAGGGCCATATGTCTCCACCCCCAGCTCTCCGACGGCTTCTCCTCCCTTGGTTGATTTATGCCATTCCTCATCTCCAGATGGTATGTATAACTCCTTCTCTTTATACAAGATGTTGAGAATTGTTCTTCTGCAGCTAAATTTTCCCGCTATGTCTCAGAGGGATCTGGTATGGTGAAGTCGGACTTGTGTGATGTTCTCTGCACATTGTCTAAATCCTCCACTCGTGTCTCGGAGTTGGATCTTGTTGCTCCTTTACTTTCGATTGAACACCAGTCTTCCTTTACTTATTTTCCCGATACCGAGGCTCCCCTCTTCAGCTCGAAAGACTTCCCTCTACTTTCGAAAACTCCTTCCCCGCCAACCCTTGATGACTTGCACCCTGAAAGTCTAAGAAACTCCTCCTCTTTTACTGATCCTACCCTATTGAAATCCCTTTCGATTTTCTTGGACAAATCCCCTTTGTCGCCCTCTACCCTACCCCTCAGTTCGATCAAATTCGAAAACGTGACTATATGAAAATCCAAGAAAAAAAACTCCACTCCTCCTGAAGGCTTTGAGAAGTCATTTGTTCCTTATACCCCCTTATCCGTAAGATTAAAAAATGCAGTTAGGGCTTCACCATCATTTGTCTCATCTTCAGGTGCTTAGAGCAACGTCACCCTCTGGGGATGGTTCCTTATGAAGCTTCTTTCTTTGAACCTTCGTGTTTTTGGAGGGCTTACCAAACAGAAAGCCCCTCGGTCTCTTTTCTTCAAAATTTCTTCGGATATGATCCTCCTTCAAGAAACGATGTGTGAACACTTTCAGGCGCTCCTTGCCTTTTCCAAACTCCTCCCTAGGTGGGAATTTTGTGCTACAGATTCAAAGGGCCTCTTGGGTGGCCTGTTGACAGGGTGGAACCCTTTGTTTGCTCATTGTAAAGCCTTTGTTACTTGTGATGGAATCCTAGTTAAGGACAAGTTCATGGGATCTCTCTTACAGTTCTCTATACTTAACTGCTATGGGCCCTATTTGAACAGGGAAGTCTTCTGGAATAATGTTGTGGTGGGAGGTGTTTTTTATTTACCCAATTTGATTACAACGGGAGACTTAAATTTTACCCTCAATGATGCAGAGATATGGGGTAGTAAATCTCATTTCGACCCTTTAGCTCCCCTTTTCTCATTGTTGTTGGCTGATACTAAATTGGTGGATTTGGCTCCGTTATGCTCTACCTGTAACGATAAACATACGTTTATTGGAACTTCTCGAACTTCCACTTTCGAAAATACAAATAATCCATGAATATATTTAAAAGTTGATAAAAATAGATACGATATTTTACAAGATAGAATTTCCCGTATATATAATTATTTAAAGGGTGTCTAATGCAACTCTTCATAAAGAGTTACACCTTTTCACTAATTAATATTATATTATTATATTATTATTGATGGTTGTTATTATTATTATTATTTCTGTATGTATATACACGGCCACCATTCTGAAATACTTAGTGACCTAGAACGCGAGGTACCTCCATCAGGGACCCAGGTTCTATTTCAGTTTCAATTTGTTCGATTTTGATTTAATCCTTCTTAGTATTAACCCATGCTTAAGCTTGAGAAATTCCATGCATGATATTAGATGGAATTTGTTGATAGTAGGTGGCCTCTACTTCCATGTCTTCCCATCTAACTATGGGTTGTGAGTTTCTACCTCTGCCTCTGCTCATATGATGCCCTTGACCTCAACCACTAATAAGATTTGAAGCCTGATACGAGCTATTTGTCCAAGGGAAGAGATCTATGGAATGACTCTTCTAAAACCTACATTGTCTTGGACTGAGAAAGAAACCCCAATGGAGTTGTGAAGGTTAGAAGAATAAATATCGGGGTAGACCAGAAAGAAAAGCTTACAAAGAATTACATCGATCTATGAAGTAAAGCAAGGGAGGATTCCTCCCCTCATATAGAGAAAAACATCGGGAGTAAAAAGCACTGGAAGACTCGAAGAGAGAAACAATATTCCTCAAAACCAAAATAGGGCTGAGAAAGTTGAGTGATGAACTAAGAAATCCTTGTTCAAAACAGGAAAAATGAACCCAGATACATGTTGCGAGGAAGGTGGAGGCCAAACTGGTAATTGAATTTGTATTTTTCCATGCCCATTGCCATTAACACCCATGAACCACATTAACAGTAGTCAGATGGTCATCATTAGAGTTGTTGTCATGAAGGATTCTATAAAATAAGAGATTGTAACAAGCAGACCCCTATTACTGTAATGGTTCCTTGAAGGTACAGAGCTCATGCATGCATCCTGCCTTCCAAGATTCTTCATATGTGTCCTCAAAAGTATACATGTGGGGTGGGTGTCATGATGTCCCCATATTAGCATGGTCATTTGGTGGGACCCTCCTATGTCTTAATCACCCCATCTGAGGGATAGATGTAATATAAATACAATATTTAATGTTATTTTTTGTGAAGTAATAATTCAAATCAAAATGAAAATAAAACAGTGAACCAAATAATATGGTAAAAAACACATAATAGAAAAGATCATGAAACAATAAAATATAAATGTTTATTATTAATGTAGAATTGTTGGTTGTGGATCCCGATCTTCCAGATTCAGAGATGTTATTGTTCAGTCGTGTTTGTACCCCAAATTTATTCTACACTCATCCCATCAGGGGGGTGCAGGAGCCAGCAAGCACTTGGTGGGGGTTTGGGGGAAGCACCTTTGAAAGAATTTTTTTGGGATGTTTGTTGGCCAACAATTTACAGGCCCGTGGTATTTTCCCATGATAATTCGCCTATAATAGGAAAGCATTGTAATACGACTGTGTATTGTATTCTAGCATTGTAAAATAATCTCTGTGATTGTGTGAGAGAGACTATAAAAGAATGAAGAGGAAGTGCATCGGGGTTCCTGCAAGTTGTATCCCTTCATTTTGCTGGATGGTATAATAATAAAAGATTGTCAATTTATGTGTGGACGTAGCCCATCGTGGGTGAACCACGTTATATATGTGTCTCTCTTGTAACGTATTTTAATATTTGCATATTGTTTATTGTTTATTGTTATTGCTCTGCGATCCTGTTTTTCTAACAAAAATCACAATGTCCAAAACATTACAAATATAACTCATCGATAATATGTTAAATTGAACATTTGTTCAAAGACATTTTTAAACCAACAAAAAATATTTATTATGTCAAAGTTATCATTTCAACAAGTACATATTTTGTTGTGGCTTTATTTTTGGACATCATTCCATACATCCATTAGATCTTTTATGTTGTCCGTTGTTCAAAGTGATAATTTCCAAACAACACTTTTAATGGTTCATTTGACATGCGCTGCATTGAAATATCTTATCTTCAAATCCACGTGTATTTCATTAGGAAAGCTTTTAACAGATCCTTGATGATGGGTGCAGTTTCCACTTGAAACATCGAGACATTTAAACTCTAAAACAATTCAATTTAGAAGGCATCAAAATATGTCCAATTGTAAAAATCTACACTCTAAAAACATTAATTTTCTTATCAACGATGGTGATAGCTTTGTTCAGATCCCATGATTATAAATAAAATGTCCACTAAAAATGTTAGAATGATTCTAATCTCTATATTATGCAACTCCTAAAACTTTTACATAATTTAGTTAATATTTCTATTGCTTGAAACCCTCTCTAAAATTTCTCTTTAGTGAACCTAAACATTCCTTGTATATTCCGCTAAGCCTTTAATAACGCTCCCAAAATTTAATGAACACTAAAGAAGAGTGTGTTTCTCTAAGAAAAATGAGTCCTTGAAACCCTCTCTTAAATTTCTCCTTAGTAAACCTAAACATTCCTTGTGAATTCCTCTAAGCCTTTAATAATGCTCCCAAAATTTAATGAACACTAAAGAAGAGTGTGTTTCTCTAATAAAAATGAGGTTAACATTGTTATTTTTACTCAATGAGATATCTACATAAAAAATAATAAAATATTTAATATATATAAATAAAAGGAGTAAAATCATTATTTATTATAAATATTTTGAAATATTAAATAAAAAAATATAAATAATATATAAAATAATAAAAGTAGTATCCAATTAATATTAGAGGGAAAGTTTTGGATGTAAATTTTCAATATTTAAGCATACCCTGATTTTAATTGGGAAAATTATAAGTTTATTTATTAGAAAAGTTTTTAATATTTTGAAGTACAACAACTTGGGTGGGGAGGATAACATTCCATCACACAACTATTACCTAATTAATAACTATATTTCTTTGTTTAGATGATTTGATTATAAATAATGTAACAAGATTTATTATTTAGAGTTTGTTTATGGATAATGCAAAAAATGTTTATTATAAAATAACTTGTTCACTTCAAAGTCATTTGTGTTTTTTTTTAATTACTATGTTGAATTTCAAATTATGGGTGACATTGTGATGACATTATCTATAGTTTGTTTGAAAATGTATTTAAAAAAAATTATATAGTGATATTTTCATTACTAGCAAAATAGCTTTAAATATATTAAAAATTCAACTCTTGAAAAATATGTTTGGAGTGGTCAACTAGCATTAAAGTATTTTTAGTTTTAAGGTTGATAATGTCCTCGTTACAAAAATGTTGTAATTTTACACTTAAAAAAGGTGTTATTGGTAGCACCACTTTTCAATTTAGGGGATGATTTTAAGGTTTTGGTTGCGATAATACAAACTGTTAAGGCCACAATTTATAAAAAGTTGTAATAAGCTCCCCCCAAAATGCTACTAACAGAACCACTATGAGTTTTAAGGTTTTGTTTTTAACAACATTATGGGTTTTAAGGCAATGGTTACAAAGGGTTGTAATTTTAACCCTAGAAAAAATGGTGTTATTGGTAGCACCACTTTTTTATTCAAAATTTGATCTTCAAGGCTTTTGATGCAAAAATATGGGTTTTTAGGTCTAGAGTTCTTGTTTTGATATCACGACTCTCATCAAATCAATAATTATGTTTAAATACCATTTATAATTCTAGAGCTTGGATTACATGAACATGAACTTTTTATGTTGGATTTTTCAACAAACAAATCATTTGGGGGATTCTTGTCTAACAAACTCAATCTCTCTAAGGTAAAAAGTAAAAAACAATAAACTTATATTATAGTGACCAATATAGAAGAAAACTCTAAAGGTAACTTCAAAACACATGTATTATGATTGTAATCTGCGGTGATGACTAAAGCACACAACCCTCACTCTGAACGTTGTCATATGGATATAGACTTAATGTCTTCCCCTTACCAAAGGCAAATATTATGTTGACGATTCATGTAACACCCCGAGTTTTGACTTGAAATGTATTTAATCAGAATTATGAAAATGATGTAAATATGATAGTATGGATTCTTAGTGCAGATCTCAAGGCTTAGGCTTGACTAGTGAATGGTTAAGCATGTATGATTTATATATTTTTATTTGTACCATATAGTTGGCTTATGATGTCAATTCAAAATATATGTAAATATTATGTTGTGTAAAGAGCACTAGAGGGGCTATGATTCTACCGGAGCGGAAGAGAAAAGGGGGCCTATGGGAGACTAAATCCTTTGCTTCCAAGTGTCGACCTTAGAACTTGTAAAAAAATATGTCACGTGCTTTAAATAATCCAATTACCTTCTCTTGACTATTAAACTCATTCATTGAATGCATGTGTGAGGTTGGTGGGAAAATTTGGTTCATACAGTTATTGAAGCATGGGGGTTGTGACAGTTATGTCAGCTATCAACAATCATTTTCTTCTATAGTCAAAAGCTATGCTATTTGTCTTTTCATCATTATCTCATATCCCTTGGAGTCAACACTCAATCTATCATTCTCTTGTGCATGTTTTCTACACTTCGTAGAGCTTCCTACTTTGTTAATGACCATTAACCAAACTCTGTTTAACCCATAAATTCGAATTTGGAGACAGAGCTGTGAATTTGAAGGAAAAATAGATGGTTGTAGGTGAGCATAGAGGTTGGGAAAGCTAGGAACACTTACCCATTGAGTTTTGTTACTTTTGGATGCTTGAGAAGCCATAAATTAATGTTGCAGGAGGTTCTCAAATAACATACATCAGGTTAGACTCTTACTACACACATTGGTAAGCACTATAAGGGATGGATTTCCTAAGGAAACTGTGGATCAGTGAATGGAAATGCATTCCGTGTGTTGTGTGGGTCAATTGGAAGGAGTTCCATGGCTGTGATGGCTTAGCGAGACCCCCATAGAGCTTTGGATGAGATTTTGGCTAAGCATAGAGAGCAGAACATGTTGTGGGTTGAGAGAGAGAGAGAATCTTGTAGGTATTTCCTTCGCCTCGGTGGCCTCATAACCTATCTTAGGGACGGCCTCTCAATAGAAAGAGTATATGCTAGATAGAGTGCCTACGGTTGGGTGGAAAATCACTCTTACATAGCCAATTGCTTGTATCTTATTTATTTAAAGATAAGTACTCCTTTGTATCTGATGTGCAATGATTTGTATTTATGTGCATGTGATAATTATGCTAGTAATTGCATGTTGTGTGTGTTTGGATTGAGGTATTTCCACTGTGTGTTTTTATTTACATATCCACACATGCATTTTAGATGCCATAAATTTGTAATTATGGTTATGGGGCAAAATTTAGGAGCCCAGATTAGTGTGATGTCCCCTCATGCTGGTCAGATTAAGGGATGGGTATGTTACAATTTAGACACTCATGGGGGACAACAAGATGTAGAAGAAACAAAAGCACATGAAAATGTTCCCAACGACAACATGGAAAACATCCCTACAAACATGACCATTAATGAGATACTACATGAGAAAGAGCAATAAATTTTGAAGTTGCAAGATCAGTTGAGGGAACAAGAACAAGATCTTGAAATGGAAGAAAACCGCTCATACTGTGGAAGTGTTGAAAGGAAGCAATTTCGATTCTCAAAGCCACCAGGAATATGAACTACACCCATTGGAAGAAAATTTCCATGTAATACCAATGCAACACCTTCACAACAAGCAACAACTAGTAGAGGAGAATATTATCTTGAAGCAAGACTTGTAAACCTTCAAAGCTGAGATGAAGGACAAGATAAGGGGAAAAGCAGAAGTGCAGGAAAGATCAAATAAGTGTTTTAATATTATGAAAGAACTAATATGTTGCAAACCTCCCTCAATATTATATTCTATGTTCATAAAAGAGCGATGGTTGTGGTACCATATAAAGAGATCGCAGGAACAAAAACTAAGCATTTGGATACCCCTAAGGCCTTCATCGATACTTGTCAAGAAATGGGTGACGAGAAAAGATCAATTAAGTGAATTCTACCTACATAGTTGCATATTGCCCCATCCTTATAGGTGGTCACCAAACCCCTATATAGGAGATGCTCAGCTTCGGTCCTTATGCTCTTGATTCGCAAATGATGACATAAGGGCCATAGAGATGGTCCAGTATTATGAAATTGAAAGGGAATTACAACTTTGGATCATGGCAAAGGCTCCTACTACTGACACAGTTCACACCTCCCACTAGTTGTTGATACAAGATTTTGAGTTGGCTCTAGTGTTAAAAGAAAGGCAAGAAGTTGTTGTAGCACATTTTAATGAAGAAGTGTCAGGAGAAGGTAGGAACGGGATAATTCAGCAAAATGCCACTAGGTGGAAGGATATTCCCTCTAATATTATGTTTCCTTGAGATCCATTAGCCCTCCAACTTAGAAAAAACATTATTCATATCTTCCTTTTATTTCTACCGTGTAAGAGATGGGATTGTAGTGGATTCCTCTCAAATTTATCCCTCCATTCATTTTTGTCTAATGTTAACCAGGACTAGAGTGAAGAAGAAGAAGAAGCAAAGTGGGAACACATAAAAAAGAACAAAGGATTCCATCCACAAAGGGAAATGACCAAATTCTTTGCTTGGAATCTCATAACAGTAGAGGATGGTGCACCTATAGAGGAATCAAGTCCCTCTTCTTTTTAATTACACATGGATGCACAATTGGTTTAGTTGGGGGGAGATGATGGCTCCCACTTTTGTGTAAGGAAGCCATCTATTCTCTTCATTATTTCAAACTTCCAGGACCAAAAAGGGGATATTATGGAAACAAGTTGATGTATGAGTGTGTATTTTAGTTAGGATTGTATGTAGATTTCGACTACTTATTTATCTAATGCAGTCTTCCTTTGTATGACTAAATTGCATACAATATTAATGAATTGATTGAAAACAGTAGCTATTGAAGGAACAAGTTTATCTGATACATTTTTCAGCACAACGTGATCACAAGTTCCAGTTTTTCCAAACTCACTCGACATAGTCCAGTTCACTCCTTGATTGGTGCAGTCCTAGTTTTGACAATTCACTCTTTGATCATTGCAATTCAGTTTAGCATAAGTCAAGAACAATTTGACTTTAGTGAAAATAGTTACTGGTTTCAACAATGAACAAGTCCCAAACAAGTGGAAGCCTAGACCTCGAAATCAATGTGTCATCTAATACTTGCCACCATACATAAGCTACGTGTTGTCACTCACTTTGCATGAGTATTCAACACAACACATGACACGTTCTTTTAGTAGACTATGAGTTTACTATTAAGTAGGTTAAGAAGTTTTTGTATTTGAGTAATATGGACCAACTAGTTAAAGTTGGCACCCTTTTTGTTATGATACTATCATATTTACTTTGAACAGGGACAAGTTAAAGATATTTTTATGCATGTTTCCAATTTCTACATTTGAATGGAAGAAAGTACTTATTCTAGCTCATATGTTAGTTTTCTCTCATTCCTGTATGACCTTGGATAAGGGCACATCCAAAGGAAATTACATGAACGTGTTTCATCAGATTAGATATGTTCATTATGTCATTATTAGTTAAACAAAGTAGTTGTTGTAGAATTCCTGCATTTTGTAGAAATTCCTACATTTTTTATAAAACATTGTTTCTAGTTGCGTATGCGTAGATTTATTTGAGGATTGTTTTCTTGTCTACAATTTCAAGTTAAAATGTTATTTCTTTCACACATATGATATCATCATTACTTGATTTATCCTAATCCCTCTTCTTTTTTGACCACTTCCATGGAACCCATGGCCTTTGAATTTTTGTATTCAATAAACTAAAGGTCAAGTAATGGAGAGATTTTGCCAAAGGTTATGAACTAAACTTAGAATCACTATGTGCTTGTCTCTAACATGATTGAAAAGGAACCAAGTGCCATGATTGATAGAGTTTGAATCTTATGCCCTCACAACCCTTAGTTAGAATCTATTTCAACATTTGATTTTGTGATTGTTCCATTGGTTAAATTAGGATTGTTATACTACTATGCATTTCATTCATTTTGTAGTTGTGTATGTTTTGTAGGGCCCTCACAAGTTTGTATGAATCTCTAGGTTGACAATTAAGAGAAAAGGTTTAGATACAATAGTCTTGTTAATGTCTTGATTGAACTCGATACAATATTGTTGATGATATTAGAGCCCACCATTAATATTGATGGTTTGGATGTAATATTCTATGGATTGTTTGATTTGTGATTCATATATTAAATCAAGTATTTTTAGTTTTATTTTTAATTGTGGGAGCTTATTTTATATCAATATTTTTTTTTAAAGTGTATGTTAATATTGGTGTTGGGTGTGTGTTGTGAATAATTTATGTGTATAATAATTGTGAGAAGGAAATGGTTTAGAAGATATTACTTTGCATGAATTTAAATGTTAACATTGGAATGCAAATCCTTGAGCGTATGTGATAGCATCTTCCTTCATTCTCGTATTACTACTTTGATGATTTTGGTGTCATACCTCATTATCTATGTAATGCTATAAAATATATTGTTACATTAACATATCCCTTTGTGTGTCTTTGTTATGTACTTAACCAATATAAATAGTGATTACTAAGCAATTATTCAATAAATATAAAACACATAAAAGTAAAAAAATAGAGACAATGATATAGAACCTGCCAAATATAACCTTTGTATTGATAAATCATAAAAGAGATAGCAACGTGCATAGACCTCTTCAAGGGGGAAACACCCTTTGAGGAAAACTCCAAATAAAATAACAACACTTGTCAAAACATTACATAACATACTAGCTCTATAAATAGTTTCTCTCTACTAAGGCCTTAACGACTTGTTGTCCCATATTAATGAGTATTGACCACTTAGTGGGCCTTGTTTAATAAACATGACCCTTTTACATTTAGTGACCACCCACTAAGTGTTAGGATTAATTAATTAATCCTCCCTTGATCACCATAGCCTAATTGTCTTTTCCTAGCTTAGGAGGTAATTGCCACTTCACTAGTGCAATGGGGGACTCATCTAGGGCCCACCTAACATTCAATGCGCCTATTTGCATGATTTTAGGAGCTCTAGAGACCAATACCTATAATTTAGGAACCCAATCTGAGTGCCACTAGCAGTCACCAGCAGTTGACCCTAGTCGGTGTTCAGTTATGTTTAGTTATGCTCCGATTTCCATTAGTTAGTTCACTTCCAGTCATCCTAGTGCCAATTTGCATGCGTTAAGGGAGGTTGGGCACATTTTCTCACCTACCTAGATCAGTTAACTGATTTCTAACTGATTCAGTTGACTAGAGTTGAATTAGTGAGGTCTAGTGGTGATTTTCCCACACCGAGTTAGCACCGGAGTCAGTCCAAGTTGGTGAATTTGAATCCTACCTAAGGCATTCAAATTTTTCCTATTGTATTGCTACTGTATCACATACATGTTAATGATCATTCATGTAATGTTATGCTGACAAATTTTTTCTCCATGTGTGTGCAATTTTCCATGAATATTTTGATCAATTTACACTAAATTGTCTTTCTTTACTGCAACCTTATTTTCACTGTGAATTCATTTAGGCCTAAGGATCCTATGCTTCACTAAATAGAACATGGTAACAAAGCAAGTGTTCAAGCCAACTTCAAACCTCAGAAACTTCCATTGATGCACCATAAGCAATTGGGTTCCACATAATTCCTGGTATCCTTGCCTTTCTCCCTATGCATTCTCTCTAGAGATGTAAATCCATGTGTGATGCACCCAGAAAACATGCACATGTCAAAGTGGAGAGTGTTTGAATCGGTTTGATTTTGAATTGAAGTGTTTTTGCAGGTAAATCGAAGATTTCTGAAGAATTAGTTATTCCTTGAAGTTGTAAGATGGAAAATTCAACAACTTTGACTCCTCGGATCCTCACACCCTTCAACTATCTTGATTGCAGGGATGACATGCAAATAGTCTTACAAAACAAGGGTCTGTACAGGGTCATCATGAGCAGATATGTCTAACCCTAGCAGCCTTTTGAAAATTCAAAGTATCTAAACAAGCTGCATTAAGCATTTGGCTTCATGTGCATCCACATCTCCAAAGAGTTACTATTCCATATTGATGGATTGAAAATTCCAAAGGAAGTATGGGATAAGAATGAATCCTTGTTTGGAAAGAAGGATGAGCTGAGGGGACATATTCTAGAGAATGAACTGATAACACTGCATCCCAGTAACTTTGAAACTATACAACAACTCTTCTCAAAATTCAAATCTCTTGTCATGCAATGCAAGCAGTGTTGGATTGATAAGAAGGATGAGCAATTGGTGCTCTCATTTCTGAGCAAACTTGGTCCAAAATTCTCATTGTTCATATTCACCTTTCACTCCAGGATACTATCAATTCCTCATTAGTGAAATCCATCCCTTGATTCCTTCACAAAATCTCTTATTCAGGAACAAGACAAGCTGATACATATGGGATCCCTCAAAGCATCCACAAATAAATCTCTCTTGGATGGGGAAACAAAGAATGCACAAGCAAGGAGGAAGCAGAAAGGAAAGGAGAAGAGGAACACTGAATTCAAACCTAAAGAAGAGTTTGATCTAGCAGATGAATCCTCAGGCTCTAAGAAGGACAAACATAAAAGGTTTGACAAGGGAAAGTGCTCATACTGTAAGAAAGGAAACCATACAAAGAAAGGTTGTATGAAGAATACCATAGATCAGATGTCAAGAATCTTTTAACAACATAATATTTCCCTCTTTGAAGGCGTAAGGAAGGTTGAATCTGGAGATAAAATTGAAGATCATGAGAGATGCCATCCACTGAAGGATGGATTTTCAAAATCTCATGCTTTTCTCATTGATCCAGGAGCCTCCAATCACATGGTTGCATACAAAGAATCATTATCTTCATTGCAACTTACTAATGATTCAAGTATTCACATGGGATATGAAACTCAAATACATGTTGAAGGGAAGGGTTCAATCAAATTAGAGCATGGAGTGTTCAAGAATGACCTCTATGTATCCTCCTTAGTAGAAAATTTGTTGTATGTATAATATATGACTCATACAGGCTCACCAAAGTGAGTTGTATTTGGTCTTGACTCAATGGAGATCTTAGATATCTCAACTAGGAAGATGATAGCGAAAGGTGTTGCAAACCATGCCTCCAAGGCATATGAATTCTCACACTTTCTACCATACTAAGATCTAGTGCAATATCAGCTTCCATTTGAAAGGGAAGGTAAATTCATCCTACCTAAACATTTTGCATATGATAATTTTTTCATTAATGTTTCAGATTCAGAATCTAAAGCAAAGGACCAAGTTGAATAATTTTTGGAATTGAAGATGAAGTTCAATTAGATCTAGATCCAAACCTAGCCCCTATTCCCAATCCTAGGCCTAAATGGGCTCAAAAGTTTATTGAGGTTGCTGGGAACATGAACGAAGAGTCATATGACAAGAGAAGAACAAGATCTTAGTTTTAGAATGAGAGCCCTACAAAATGTCAAGCAAACCCACTTCTCCCATAGATATGCTTCATGATGGTAAGGTCTGATCAACAGTTTTGCTCACTGAAGATTAATGAGACATTGGATCATGTCACTCAAATTGACAAATTGGAAGGAAATATCTACATGGAAAATCCTAAGGGGTACATTGATTCTCTCTTGACATGCAAGCTGAGGAATCCATTGTATGGGCTCAAGCAAGTCCCCAGGGCATGGAATCCCAAGTTCAATTCTTTCATAATGTCAAAGAGGTTTGAAAGAAGCAAGATTAGGTGCAAAAGCAACAAAATTTATTCTCATATCTATCATCAAATTGGAAGATGGTGGAGAGGTTCACATGCATAGTACCAGGAAACTAGTGCACACAAGCACCATCACATTGCATTACGACTCCATAGAGGATCATGTTGCAGACATATTCACCAAGTCTTTCACTGAAAAAAATATTTGTCTATCTCAGATCTCTTCTTGGTATAAAGGCTTGATTCAATTATTCTTCCTGGTTTTCCTGCTTATTTTGAGGGGGGGGGGGGTATTTCCAATGAGGTTTTCCCCATTTCCTCTGTTTGTGAAGCAGTCATTTTTTCAACTAGATTGTATAAGTGACCTTATTAATGTCCAGGGCACAGGGGGTGTTAGGATTAATTAATTAATCCTCCATTGACCCCCATAATCTAATTGCCTTTTCCTAGCTTAGGAGGTCATTGCCACTTCACTAGTGCCATGGGGGGATCATTTGGGGCCCACCTAACACTTAATGCCCCTGGCTTCATGAGCTTAGGAGCTACAAAGACCAATCCCTATAATTTAGGAACCCACTCTGAGTGCCACCAGCAGTTGACCCTTGTTGGTGTTCAGTTATGCTCTGATTCCCATCAGTTAGTTCACTTTCAGTCATCCTAGCGCCAATTTGCATGATTTAAGGGAGGTTGGGCACATTTTCTCACCTACCTAAATAAGTTAACTAATTGTGAGCTGATTTAGTTGACCGGAGTTGCATTAGTGAGCTCTACTGATGATTTTTCCACACCAAGTTAGCATTAGAGTCGGTCCAAGTTGGTTAATTTGCATCCTACCTAAGGCATTCGAATTTATCCTATTGTATTACCATTGTTTCACATATTGTTGACTAATTTGTTCTCCATGTGTGTGCAATTTTCCATGAAGATTTTGATCAATTTACACTAAATTGTCTTTCTTTACTGCAGCCTTCTTTTCACTGTGAATTCATTCAGGCCTGAGCATCCTATGCTTCACTAATTTAAACACTAAGTACTTAATGATCCTTATTCAAAGAGTATGTCATTGTACTTTGATTACTAACTCCTAAGTACACCAAAGTAGTGAGGTTAGGGAACATGTCCTCCCCCTTCAAGATTGGTTTTTCCTCAAGGATTTTGGTGTGGAAATTGTTGCAAAATAGTTGTTTGTTCCCAGGTGGTATCGTCCAAGTGTGTATCATGTAACTATATTATGTCTTCTTGAATTGTGCACTAGTGTAATCAACCTTCTCTTATGACTAGTAATTCCTCCAACTGTAACCAAATGGATCCCTTTTCATCAAGTTTTGAAGGATGGTCCAACCTCTATAATTTGTCCCCATAGCCTTCTGCAAATAAGACATGTGAGAGATCCGATAAATCTTGGAGTGATCTAGAAGATCCAAACAACAGGTAATTGATGTAATGCATTGAAGTATATATCATAAGATCCATATAATCGTGGTGTTAGCTTATGGTCCTAGAGCCCCTAAATTTGAGAGAGGTTTGCTTATTGGGTCAAAGATGTATGAACACCTTATCCCTTTCTTCAAAAGAACACTTAGAGCAATGTTGAACGACTTATTTCTTCATTAAGTTTTGATCCAAGATCAGTTTGTATAGATAATGGTTATTTTGGTGCTCAACATGGGATCCATTTCCTGAACCTTGGATGTGCTTGGTAAATATGAAGCAATAAAAGGAGGTTTTTGGCCATCAATAGCTTCATATGGTGACATTTTGGTGGCATATATGGTAAGTGATCTTGTACCACCTTTCAACAAGGAGTAGTAATTGAATCCATTAGTGTTGTTGTTATGGAATAAAAAATCATAAGTAGGCTTCCAAGCATTTGTTGACTACCTTGATTTGACCATCTATTTTGGGATGGTAAGTTGTGCTCATGTTCAATTATGTGCCTTGTAGTTTAAGTAACTCTTACCAAAAATTGTTGGTGTAAGTGGGCATGCCATATAACATAAAAATACAATCCCTAAAGACTTTGGCCATTGTGGAGGATGTAAATGGGTGTTGGAGTGCACACAAGTGAGCATATTTGGAAAGGTGATCAACAATTTCCATTATGACCAATTTGTTGTGCTGCCATGACCAATTTCTTGCTTGCTTCCAGGAGGCCCACTATAAATCCCATGGAAATGTCAGTCTAGATAATGACTACATTGCCTCAGGAGTCTTCACTACTTCACCCTTATTCCTTTGGCAAGCTTCAAATTCATCTACAAAAGTATGGATATCCCTTTTCATGCCTTCCCAAAATAAAGATCACTTATCTTATTTGTAGTTTTTCTTAAAACCTAAGTGACTTGTTGCAGGGGAGGATTGCAACTCCTCCAACACCCTTTGTTTTAAAGCATAATTTTGCACCATAAAATTATGCCCCTTATACTACAAGGTATCATGTTTCCAAGTAATACTTTCGGGGGATTGAGGTCCTCCTAAAGTCTTTGGGTGATTTGAACCACTTTATCATTCACCAACCATTCTTATTGAGATTTTGTGACCCAATCTGGACAAAGAAAGGATAAAAAAAGAGAGATCATTCCTCCCCATATCTCCTAAATCAATCATCAACCACCACCACATTCACTTTTATATTCTCATATACGATCTCATAATCATACCAAGCATCTTAGTGACCCACTTATGTTACTTCAGGGATGACAACCTCTATTCCATAAAATACTTCAAACTATGATTGTTTGAGTTGATGTGGAAGTGCCTCCCACTGAGATACAAGAACCAAGTATTAATTACATGAAGGATGGATATCATTTCTTTCTCATTGATGCACTTTCTCGAAATATTTGTTATGTAATTGTTTACTAGTGAATGTCAATGGGTGCCACTTTTTCATTGACACTATTCTTAGACCTTCGCACGAGGCGCCACATTTTGTTACAAAAGTCTTAGTAAAATTCGACACTATTAATTGGACAATAGAGTACACATGACTTCCTTTAAGTTGAAAATCCTACTCTCTGACATAATTTCATACAAAGGCATTCTTTTGTAACAAGGTGATTAATTCTTCACAAACATTCTATAGGATCCTATAAGGCGTAAAAATCCACGTAAGCTTTTTGGAGTCATGGGATGTGGCCAATCCTACATAGTCCCATTGTTGTTAGGGTCCACTTGCACCTTGTCCTGATTGAAAATGTGACCGAAGTATTCCACTTTAGAAACACCAAAAACACATTAGCAACATTTGAGAAACAATTGGCTCCATAAAAGAGTTGGAGGGATTTAACAACTTGGTTCGCTTTTGCTCCCTAGGTTTTGTTATAAATTAATAAGGTGATAACCGAATAATATAAGTATAAAATTGAATAGGAAGAATGAAAAATCTTGTTCATGAGGATCTAAGAGGTGATTGGGGCATTGCGAAGTCTGAAATTCATCACTAAAAACTCATAATGTCCTTTGTGTATGCAAAATTTTATCTTAGGGATGTCAACCTGCCTCATCATGATTTGATGGTATCTCAAGTGAAGGTCCAGTTTAGTGAAGAACTTGGCACCATGAGGTTCATCCAAGAGATCATCAATAACTAGGATGGAAGGTTTTTATTTAAGGGTCAACTTATTGAGAGCGCAAAAATCAAGATACATGTGCCAATTGCCTTCTTTCTCCAATACCATGACTATAAGGATAAGTAAGGGATAATACTGGGATGGATGACATCAACCTCCAATAATTCTTGAATAATCTTTTTCATTTCATTCTTTTGGGAAAAAGGGTGCATGTAAATATGCACATTTTCTAGTTGACTACTTGGAATCAGTGGAATGCCATGATCATGCTCATTATGGGAAGGGGATAAGACACATGTAGTTTCAAATACACATTGATGCATATTCAAGACCAATTCCAAACTAGTGTCAATTCTTGTGGGGGGTTGTCCATAACTTGGATGGCATTAAATTGAGCAATAGTGTTGAAGTGGCCTTTCTTTAAGAGATTTTCTATATGGTGAGAGCTTATAAGTTTTATAAAATCAAACTAGATCCCATTAAGGGTATGCTTATGGCTCTCCTTAGTGAAGCTCACGTATGAATCTTTGAAATCCATTGTAACCAAACCAAATGGTTTTAACCATTCTACTCCTAACACTACATCATAACCACCCATTTCAATAATGAACATTTGATATTTGAGCTAATAATCTCCTTTTTGAAATCACACATTCTTACATTTTCACCAAATTTCATCATACCACCATTGGGTGTCATAATTTAAAAATTGTGCACGTCGCGGACATAACAATGGGTTTCTTATTGAACTTGCTGATGAATAAATGTATGGGCACTACCATTGTCAATTTAAACAATCACCATTCGGTTATTGATGTATCCAACCAACTTCTGGGTCGAGGGAGTTGAAATTCTTGATAAAGCATGGGAGGGGATTTAGGGTTCCTCACAAGGATCCTTTGAGTTGATGTCATCTTGAGGAGTATGGGTGGGTTCCTCTAATTCCAACTCGGGAGTTCCTGTATTAGAAATGTACTTAGACTTGTTGGAGGGAGTCACATTAAATTGAAATAATTTAATCTTTGAAGTACTTCTCATCACAAATATAATAGATTTTGAGTTATTGGCATTCTATGGCATCCTTTGGGGTTAGCATGTGGACCCTCAAGCATTGAGAGTTGGGGGAGGGGGTGGTGTTGTAGATGTTAGAGGAGGGTGTGGAGAATAAAAGAGGGACTTTTGGCTAATGTGTTTACCACCATTTATGCCTCTCTAGCCCTCAAAGAGGTCTCCAACCAAGTATATAAGTGTGTCATCATGATTCCAAGAATAGCCTTTAGTGGGGTTGAGGTCCTCTTGAAGTATTTAGGTGAGTTGAACTACTCTCATTCACCAACCATTCTTATTGAAATTTTGTGAGCAAATACAATAAGCTTGAGGATAAAGTATATAGAGATCTTGTCTCCCATATTTCCTAAGCAAAGCATCAACCACCACATTCTCTTTTCCTTTCTTGAATATGATCTCATAATCATACCCAAGCATATTAGTGACCCACTTGCGTTGCTTCGAGGATGGAAATACATATTCCATAAAATACTTCAAATGATGATCACTTGTCTTGATCTGGAAGTCCCTCCCACTGAGATACAAGCACCAAATATCGATTACAAGAAGGATGGACATCATTTCTTTCTCATATATGCACTCTCCCAAATCTTTGTCACAAATTGTTTATTAATGAATGTCAATAAATATGCACCCTTCTTGCATCTACTACTAACCTTTGCACGAGGCGCCTCATTCCAATACAGAGTCTTAGTAAAACTGGGCACTATTAACTAGACAATGTACTACACATGACTTCCCTTAAGTTGAAAATCGTTCTCTTGACCTAATTCCTTACAAAGGAATTTCTTTTTAGTAGGGTGGTTAAGGGGGGTGGAATTCACACATAATTATTCACAAATTTTCTATAGAATATTGTAAGGTATAACAAACCACATGTGCCTTTCAAATTAGTCATGGGATGTGGTCAATCTTGCATAACCTCGCTTTTCTTGGGGTCCACTTGCACCATGCCTTGATTAACAATGTGACCTAATTATTCCACTCCATAAACACCAAAAACACATTTGGAATGTTTGAGAAACAACTAGTTCCACATTATCCACATGTGCTTACCAAGTGTTGTTATAAATCAAGGGATCATCAAAGAATACAAGCATAAAATTGCATCGGAAGGATGAAAAAGAATGTTTGTGAGGATTTGAAAGGTGGTTGTGGCATTACAAAGTTTGAAAGTCATCATTGATGTTATTTGTACATGCGAAACATTGTCTTAATAATGTCCACTTCCTTCATCATGATTTGGTGGTGTCCTAAGTGAGGGTCCAGTTTAGCGAAGAACGTGGCACCATGAAGTTCATCCAAGAGATTATCAATAATTAGGATGGAACAAATTTCTTTCATGGTGAACTTATTGAGAGCATGGAAATGAAGAGACATGTACCAATTGCCTTCTTTTTCCAATACCATGACTAGTAGGATAAGTAAGGGCTAGTATTGGGTTAAATGATATCAACCTCAGTAGTTCTTCAATAATATTTTTAATTTAAATATTTTAGGCAAAAGGGTGTCAGTAAGGATGTGCATTGGCTAGTTGAATCCTTAGAATCAATGGAATTAATTGATCGTGCTCACCACAGGAAAGGGATAAGCCACATGGAGTTTCATATACCCATTGATGCATAGTGATGACCAATTTCAAACTAAGTTGAATTCCTATGGGGGTGTTCCCATAACTTAGATGGCATTAAATTGGGCAGCAATGTCAAAGTGACCTTTCTTCAAGAGATTTTCCATATGATGAGAACTTATAATTTATAAAGAGTCAAACTAGAGCCCCTAAAGGGCATGTTGATGGCCCTCCTTAGTAAAGCTTATGTATGAATCTTTCAAACCCATCGTAACCAAACCTAATGTTACTAACCATCCTGCTCCTAGCACCACATCACAACCTCCCATTTCAATAATGAACATGTGAGATTTGAGTTAAATTCTCCCCTTTGAAGTAGCACATTCTTACAATTTTCTCCACATTTCACCGTACCACCATTGGCTATCATAATTTGAAAATTGTGCACCTCATGGACATAACAGTGGGTTCCATCTTCAACTTGTTGATGATTTAAATTATGGGATCTACCATTGTCAATTAAAACAATAAACTTGCAATGCTTGATGCAACCAACCAACTTCTAGTTCGAGGGAGCTGAAATTCTTGATAAAGCATGGAGGGAAATTTTGGGTTCCTCACAATGATCCTTCATGTTGGTATCGTTCCGAGGAGCATGGGTGGGCTTATCTAATTCCAACTCAGGAGTTCCCGCCTTAAAAATGTCCTTACGTTGGTTGGAGGGGGTCACATTAATTTGAAAGAATTTGCGTTCCTTACATTTATTACCTTTGAAACACTTCTCACCATAATTATAACAAGGCTTTAGTTGTTGGCATTATATGGCTTCATTTGGGGTTAGCATGTGGATCCTTAAGCACTTAGAGATGGGGGTGGGTGTGTTGTCGATGCCATAGGAAGGTGTGAATAATAAAATATGAACTTTTGGCTTGTCCATTTACCACCATCTATTCCTCTTTAGCTCTCTAAGACGCCGCCAACCAAGTAGCTAAGTGTATAATCATGACTTGTGCTTTAATATCCTCCTTTAGACCATTGATGAAACATTCTTTAAGAATAGAATCAATGGTGTCATTTGTGTGGATTTCTAATTGCTCAAAGGATCCTAGAAAGCCTTCTACTATGTTTGTTTGGTGCAAGTTACTCAGTTGTTCCAAATAGTGACTGCCTCTTTGAAAACATATAAGATGGATTCCACAATCGTCTCCAAGCAACGTAACATCCTCTATAGGATTTCTAATGCCATTGCCACCATTATTGTTCTTGATCCAAGTATAGCGCCCCCACTCTAAGTTTCATCATGTCATTAGTAATACCATGGAGAGAGAAATAGTGTTCAATTTGGGTAACCCAACATGTCAAGTCTAAACCATCAAACTTGTTTAGATCTACTTTAAACCAACCATGCCACATATTGTTTTGATTATTAAGAAAGGGTGGCTTGTGGCAATGCTCTCCTATTGGGCTTGATTCAATAACAATAGGTTCCACTTGTATCTTTGACCAATTGGTTGTGTCAATCAAGAAGTGGGCTACAAGCAGTTTAAGCTATTGTTACATGTCTTTGAGCAACTTGTGTGTTGGCATTGAGTTGATTTTATAAATCTTGGAGTCACACTAAGTATATTTGTTGTCCAATTGGGTGAGTTTGTTCTCCATGGTCATGTTTCGAGTGGATGTCATGGTGTCCTTGTGTCCACTAAAAGGGTTACTAGACAATTATACCGATGCGATTAACATCATGCAAGATGTCTTTTGAGATAGGTCGCCCACTATAGTATGGCCAGGTCTACAAAAAAATGCTGCTTAAGAGCTATACCACTATGATTAGCACTACACAATGAATATTTTAAGATAGGATTCCCACAATGGTACATGTAGGCCCCACAACTTTTTATATTTTTTTAAAACTCCAATAAGAATACTACTATCCGAGTTTTACTGCATTGATATAATTCACAAATTCTTGATATTCCAACAAAATAGTTTTTCATGTGGTCATTTTTTAGCTTATAAGGTTTTCATAGTCATACCGACAAGGGGATGTTAAGCATTGTAGCTCTCTAATATTCTTAAGGGTTTCCAACAATAGACTTGCTTGGAAAAATATTTCATGGCATTAAATAAGGAGGATATACCATACCCTTAGACATACTACCCAATTCCCTAGTACAGAAAGGTGATATTCCCAAAGACTTTTCTTGATGTACTATAGCAATAAGACGAATAAAGGCTCATGAAAGGCTAATTTGAATTGCATCTAAGGTGCTTTTGATATACTTGAAGGTGTGCGGAAGATTAAATTTGTAGCCATATTCTTTCTAATGTAATACTACTTGTTGAGGTACCAACATAGGTGTACAAGGGTGTCCAACTAGGTGGCTCCACTATATTACACGTGCGTATGCTTCCTTAGCTATAATTTTACACATTGAACGATAGATCTTTGTGCTTAAAGATGCCAAAACATGTCTCTAGCCTAACTTTTTATTTCGAAAATTTAGGCACATGTTGGTATGGGAAGAGATCTAATACCATTTGTTATGTACTTAACAAAAATAAATATTGACTATTGAGCAATTGTTCAAGAAATATAAACTACAAACAAGTAATAATAAGAGATACAATGATATAAACACATGCAAAACATAACTATTGCACTGATAATCCAAAAAGGATAGAGGAATGTTTGTGTCTCTTTGAGGGGGCAACCTCCTTGAGTACTCCAAAGTATAAAACTTAAGGTACAAACTTAACAATCTTTGTTAACAATGTCGTTGTGTGTTGTAAATAATCCTACATGCATAACTATCTCTAAAAGATATGGTTTAAAAAACATTACCTGCATTAAAATCTTTTAATATCAAATTCCTTGATTGAGATTTTGTCCCATATTAATATCACTCTTGTAATTTATATATGCAATAAAAGGAGAGTACTGCATAGTGCACAAAGCATCCTGCCTGACTTTGATATTAACATCATTAATGATTTGGTGCTACTCATTATATGGGGCATTACCTTGATGTCATGCCTCACTTTGATGATAACATTATTAATGATTTCATGCCATGCATTATGAGGCATTACCTTAATGTCATGCCTTTTGGACCATCTTTGACTCATTGTTGTTATTATTATTTATATAATGATATTAGAAATATTGTGATAATAACACATTGATGTGTTTAAATTCCATCTCACATTAATTTTGCTTTTCTTTTTGAATATGACTTTGTGCCATGTATTATAAGCAGGCCTGGAATTTGACGTTCCACAGAACGTTTTTTTCATTTTTACACGTATTTGACATGTAAGTTTTTTATAAACACGTCAACATTGACAGGTAAAAAATGATTTGAAACGTCAATTTGACGTTTATGAATTTAGATAACCCATCAAAATTTTTAATACCTATGTTAACTACTAAAATTTAGCTAACAATCATTGGTCATTGTGCTGGGTCATCTCCTGGGCTGCTCTTAATTTCCAGTTAATATAGGAACACATAAATGCTAGACTTCTCTATTTCCGTGTATGTGTATTGTATTTATTTATATTTTATGTTTCTAATTGTATTATTAGTCTTCCCCTCTGATCCAAATTTTTCCAAGAAGAATCTCTAAAATTTTATAATTTTCGTAATTAGTAAATTTCTATATAAATATTTTACTCATATTTATATATAATATAAAAAAATATTTTATTCACATTTATATATAATATTAAAAATAAATTAACACTCAACAAAATTGGTTAAACCGCCCAATGACACGAAAAACTTGAAACCATCATTACAAATTTATTCACAGGCACAAGAAAATTGAATTTCTAAACATGATTATAAGGCATTATCTTTATGTCATTCTCATTCTTTTTGGACCATCTTTAATTTATTGTTATTATTTATACAACGTTATTAAAAATATTGTGATAATAACACATTACTATTTTTAAATTCCATCTCACATTAATATTCATCTTCTTTTATTTTTCATTCTCATTCTCTAGGACATGTCACTTCCAAATTCTCAAGAAAAAATCACAAAGCTCCAAAGTAAGTTAGCAATCAAGTTTGAATCCCTCCTACCCATCACTATCACATTGAATACCTATATCACCCTTTTTCATTCAGTGAATACCTCTATCACCCTTGTATACACCATTGCTACATTGAATGATCCTCCCAAAAAAAAATGTTTATCGTGTTTTATGCAATTTCGAACATTTTAAACATAAAATTAATGCTTATCTGGTTTTATAGAATTTCTAACATTTTAAACATAAAATTAATGCTTATCTTGTTTTATGTAATTTTTAACATATTTTTTTTTGCAAATTGACGCTGAGGAGGTGGGGAATTGAGGGTGGTGCTCATGGGAGCAGGGGCGGTGGGGAGGCTGAAAGCAGGGGCAGGGGCGTGGAGAGCAGTGGGGGGCGCTTGTGCTGAGGAAGGAGGAGNAGCTTGGTCCTCAGGCTGCACAATTGGGGCGGAAAGAAGATTTGCAGAGCGAAGGATAAGCCCGGTGATCAGGTTTTTGAAGATCCAATAATTTCCCGTGCGGGCAGGGGTGCCGTTTGCTGCTGAGAGGGAGCGCGGCAGCTCATACTCCCAGTCATCAACCATTGCTCGCAGCTCTTCAGGAACCTCAGCATCAAAGCCCTTAGTGCTAGCTTGCAGAATGAAGGGTGGCGATCTGGGGTTACCGGCCCTTCCTCGATCTCTCCCTCCCCTGTGCGGTCCTCGATGGCGTGGCGGCATAATTGTCTCAGAGAGCCTAGGAACAAAATTTGGTTTTGAGTACGAAGGTCTGGATGGTCTGGAACGACGTTTTCGCAGAGCGAGTTGAGCAGGAGCAGGCATGGAAGAATGGTTGTTCGAGAGGTCAAGGAGTATGGAAGAAAGCCTGTTGCACTACACCCAAGGAGCATAATGGTTGACCATTAATGCTTTGTACCAAACCTGCACACCCTTAACCTGTCAATAGGACGTGAGCTGCATGAGGAACCGAGCTCGCCGTCATTTGTCCTGCGGGTGACATCATACTTGGGGATGTCATCATTCTGTCGACGGTCGAGCTAGGAGGGGGTTGGATTCCATCTCTCATGGGGCCACATAATCACCACGTCATCGCCACCTGGAGGGGTGATGAGTCTGGTGACGTGCTGGGGCACATCATCGATGCTGTAGGCTGGGTGAGCCTGCCTATCACCCTCATCTGAAGGTAATTTTTTTAACATATTAAATATATCACTGTGGTTTCTCCGATTACATCACCAACCTATCACCACAGAAATTTAGCAACAGATATTAAATATAGTTTTTTTTTACTATTTTAGAATACAAAGACAATATATGTATTTTTAGAAAGAAAAAAAATTCAATTTTTATTAAAATTATCTTGACCTTCATGACCACTCACTGAAAACTTGTGAACTCATCAATCATTCTATAAACTTTTCTACTAAGTTATTTCTTAGAAGGAAAATCCCATTATTATTTAAGTATGGAGATTATTTATTAATAGCGTAGTCTAAAAATTAGAAGATTTAGGTGGATATAGGTGTTTTTTTTACGGCACAAATTAGAATAATTATGTTCTTAACACAAGTTTATGAAGATGCTAAATCCAAACTTCAAATTTTGTAAAATAAAAAACACCCAATTCCAAATTAAAAATGGCCATCCCATCCAAATCATCCAATTTGTAGACATATGGAATCTTCAAAAATATTAGATTTTTAAATATTAATGTACTTTTACAAAATGATAATTAATTATGTAATTTGTTATTTTATATATAAATATTATTTTATTAAAAATATTTATTAATTAAATTCATGTTTTATAAATTTTATCATATGGCCTTGCAAAAATATCTTTATTTAATAAATATCATATTATCAATTTAATATAAATTAAACTATAGCCTTGCAAATATATTATCTTTTTATAAAAATATTTTAAAATCATTTTTATCACATAAATATCCTTCCTCCTATCAAAATTTTAATCATCAAATTTTTATTATTACCATAAAGTATTTAGCTCCACTTAAATATATTGCCTCCCATGAAAATTTTAATCATAAGATTTTTACTATAGAATTTGGCTCCACTCAATATGAAATGCCTCAAGAATGGTGAAAGTATAATTTAGATCCGCCAAATATTCCGCTGAATTGACAAATTCTGCATTAAATTAGTTATCAGGAATCCCTTAAAGGCTGTAAGGTTCCGGGCTGCCAAATTTGGCCCCGGTTGCCTTCGCTTTAAAACTTTGCAGTGAAATCTCTTCTACAAATAGAGCTCTGCCACGTTGCACGAGGCATTCCAGGCATTCCGCAAACAAATAAAAATGGTTTCAATTCCGAAAGTATACTCAATGAGTATCTATCTGCAGTCTCAGATAGAAAAATTTAAACATTGGTATATACTCAGAAAAAAATAAAAATGAGTATGTGGCCGAACCGAATTTAGATGTATACTCGATGAGTATACCTCCACAGTAAAAGTGCCCGTCAATTGATGTGAAATTTTGCTATTAGAGCAGGCCGGGCTCCAGTCACGGAATGCGTGCAGCGAGCGTGCACCATCCGATGCCGCGAACGGGGCAATGAAATCGTCGAGCCATGATAGGTAGTAGGAATGTACCCATCAGATATACGACGGACGTATACACAATGAATATCGATCTGCCATTCGATTCCATTGTTTGCAAGAATCAATACGTATTTTGAATGTGATGGGCAGATCTGAGGTTATTAACAGGCTCACGAGCTTCATTAAAACAAGCCCGAGCCCATTTCAGTTTTCTGCATATTAAACTCAAAACCCTTGCTGGGTTTTCTGCAATTTTGGGGTTGATTTACGGAAGATAGGTGAGTTTTAGCCAAATGGTTCGCTAAATTTAAAGGAAGGGTCACGGCTCTTGCGAATGGTCATGACCCACCAAAGCTAGCGCTCCATTCGGGCTTTGAGTTCATTTTTGCTTATATTGGGTATTATTCGTTACATCAATCTGCGATTCAGGACGCCACCGAATGCCATTATTGTGGCCGATCCGTGCTATATTCAGGTGCTTTTGGAGGTAATCCTGTTATTATAGCCCCTGTTCTGCACTGGGTCCATGTCACTTCGATCAATTTCTATTTTTATTATCAGCTGGGTATCTTTTGTTTATAATTTTAGTCCCTGTTTGAACTGGGTTTTTCTCATTTCCGTTTATTTCTATTTGTGTCTCAACCAGGTTTCCTCTGTCTATGTTTTAAGGCCCTGTTTTGTACCGGGTTCTTGACATTTCTATCAATTTTACTTTTCTGTGCACTCAGTATCTTCCATATATATATCAGAGCCTGCTGGGTTCTGACCATACTTGCCGAATTACTTCTTTTTAAATTTGGGTGCTTTCCGTTCAATGAAAATTCTTCCTGGGCACTTTAGGATCAAATATTCTGAACTCAAGAATCTGCTTTTGGTTGATACCTTGTCTGCGTTTGGTAGCATTATAAGAATCTTTTGAGTGGCAAATAGGTGAAGCGAGGTGAAGGGGAGGCTATTTGTTTTCTGGTTGAATACCATTGGAAAATCTCGGTATAATCCCACCCCCTGTAACCCTTTTCCTTGAGGAGCCTGTTGGAAAATCAGTATTGGGTTTGAGCAGCTTATTGGATTTGATCCCCAATCCTTTCTCAGTTTCCTGACCTGTAAAAGTGCTAAAATTCGAAGGTGTTTTGGAATTGGTTTTCGGAAAAATTAAAGCAGATTCCCCGTTTACAAATAGATTGTGTAGATTTGCAGTAAACAATAAGATGGAAGGAGAGATGGTATTTATGGATGAAGATAACAAAGGTGAGATTGTTAGGGAAGCATTGCAGGAAACCCTTAGAACCCATTCTGGGACTTGCCTCGGTAAGACGGAGGATTCCCCGGCAGCAAACTCGGTTTGTTCGGAGATGGAGAGCAATGATGAGCTCGGTTGCAGGATCAATGCCGAAGTTGGCAGCGGTGAGAGAGGTGAGTCCAGCAATGGCTGCCCATCTGGTGAAGGAAACAGCCCATCAAAGTTCTCGGATGGTTCTGGTCACAGAGAAATGGTTAACCTGAGTACATTGGAGGACTCGGATCTTGGTAAACACGGTAAAACTGGAGAAGATTCAAAGCGTCATAAGGCTGAGCTAGGCAGAACATTTCAGACTGCGGTCAGTTCCCATGATTGGGCTCTTGCAGAGAGCCTGATTCCCTTGGCAGATACTCAGAGGCTGAACGATGCCTTGTGTATTGCTCTTGATTCCATCTGGTTCCTAAGCACACAGCAGGAGCTTGCAGGCGTAACAAGGCTGATTGAGAAACTTATAAGAATGGGTGCTCGGGATTTCACTCGTGCAGCTCTCAGGACTTCGTTTCTTGCTTCATGCGTGTCGGCTTGCAGGAGTAGGACAATGAGCTTGGCAGACACTGTCACTCTCATGGCGCAAAGGTGTGAAGTCTTTTTTTAATCGCAACTTTCAGAACTCCTTTCCTTTTTTCTTGGTTCCCATTCTGATAATCCCTTTGCAGCTCAAAATACATATGCATTACAATGGATTTAGCACCCTTAAATGGACACCAAATCTGGAACAGAAGGTCTGTTATCAACTAGGTTAATTAATTGAGCGGACTTTTAATTGGTGCTATTTTGTTGAGCAGGAAGAATTATGATTTAAGATAAACTGAATATTACATTTGAGAAAACATGCATGCTAATATTATGATGTAAGTTGTAACAAGAAGCTATATAAGCATAACACAAGATTGTGATTTTGCAGCTGAGAGGAAATATATCATATGACTTATATCTGATTATTAGAATCAGTCATGACTGGCAATGATGTTATTTGGAAACCCTTTTGACAGGCTGCGAGAGCGTCTTCAGGAGTGCAATGGTAATGAGGTGTTGAAGGCTGAAGCTGCTGCAAAGGTACAAAGATTCACCGAATGGGCTCTCAAGTGCATTGGCTCTCATTCTCGTGGCCAAGGAAGTGGAGACAGAGTAACGCACAGCTCAGCTATTGAGATCCAACTGCAGCTGTCAGCGTTCAAGACCTTTCTAGATCTTGCCGGGGACCAGTTGACAGGAAAAGACTTCACCGAAGCATTTGATGCAGCTTGCTTTCCCCTTACACTCTTTTCTAGTGCAATAGATCCAGGTTGGGCATCAGGAATAGCTGCAAGTGCGATGCAAGGCTTATTAGGAATGCTTGTTGAAGGAGGGGCTGATAATGTCAATCAGTGCTTCCTTGAAGCTGCACGGTTTGGGAGCACTGAGCTTGTGCGGATTCTGTTACAGGTAATTTTTTTGAGCCTTTGCTATCTATTATTTAGTTAAAACTTAAAACTTCTTGCTATGGAATATTTTCATACTTTGTTATTGCTTTTCTATTGCAATTTGGCCAAATGGGAAGACAATATTTTTTAGATCACAGAGTACTACTCCTAGTCCAGATCTCCTAATCACCTCATCTCTTTAGCAGTAGCATCGCCAGAAAGCCATCTTGGCATTGCAAACTAATATGGTTTATGCATAAATAATAAATATGCTTTTCCATATTTTCAGTTGTAGCTTGGGTTATATGTGAAAAGCAGGCTATACATGTTTTTTTGCTTGACTGTATGCTATTGTTTTAACGAGACTGTTATAATTTGTTAAGGAAGTGCTTTGGTCTTTGGTGCATGGATGTTTGCAGCTATTTTAGTTGTGCTTTTATGCTACTTATCTGGTCACTAAATACATCTACAATTTACAGTGATGAAGAACTTGTGCAAATTAGACTTGTGTCTGCGATTACTCATTTTTAGAGCTTAGTTGCCTAGGCAATAAATGCATGAACTGTTTGCAGCAAGGGTCTAGAGTAAGAACAGGTGTACATGCTGCATTTTTATGCTATAGACTTATCTTTTTGGACTTTTGTTGGGCCATGTTACCTCAAATATGGATGCTGCTTTGCCATACACCTCTTTCTTTTATTTCAATTTATTTTCAAATTGTGTTGCAAAGATGCTTATCCTTTTTTTCTTGTTGCATGTATTTTTCTTTGAAGGTTCAGTTTAAATTTCTGTTAGTTTCTCTTCATTCTTAATGATTGCTTTTATTTTTCTAACACATCAACTGTCTACTCATAGATTGCCCAGCGTAACAGTTTGGATGTGGACGTGGATCTTGCTCTGGGATTTGCATCTCATTATAAAAAAATTGGTACTATGGAATGTCTTGTAGAGGAGGGGAATGCAGTTGCCTTTTTGGGGCCACTCATGAGAGCTGCAGAGAGGGGCTGCTTGCAAGTTGTGCAGTGGTTTGTTGAGAGAGGTTGCAGGGACATGGAACTCTGTCTTGCCCTCACAGCTGCAGCATCAAGTAGCAAAGTGGAAATAGCCAATTACCTATTGCCTCATGTACCTCAGCATGTCCTATCGACTTTGAGCGTTGAGATTATCAAAGCTGCTGGGGAGCGAAGTGGTGGTTCATTGAAGGGTGTAGCTTTTCTTTTGCGAGTGGATTTCCTAAGTAATCCTGAAGCTACATACCAGACTGCAAACACTATTGCAAAATCAGAGGATGAAGCAGTAACGTCTGAGTTGCGTACCTTCTTACAAGAATATTGGTCAGAAGAAGCATTCTTAAGAGGTCGTCAGTTTGGGCAAAATCATTACTTGAATGTAATGCGAGTGATCATGCGAGGTACGTCCCCTCTTTATCTGCAGGACCTCCCTAATCAATTGCAGGTAGCTATAGCATATTTACCATTGTACAAAGAATGCACAGATGCATCTGGGGTACTCCTATCCCAGTGGTTAAGGGGTCAGCTAGTAGAGGCAGCGTGGAGGCTTAGTTCTGGTATTTTCAGGTCACAGGAACAAGTTTTAAGCTGCAGCAAGGAAGATTTACTAGCCATTCTCGAGTCTAACTTACCATCATTTTTGCTCAGCAATTTTTGTTAATAAGGTTACTTTTCACTTTTCTTTGTGAATACTCAATGAAAAAAGTATATCATTGAGGATATTGGATCATGCATGGCAAAGCAGGCACTAGTTCCTTTCTTTTGAAACCCACTGCAAGCATGTCATTGGAATTCTTCAGGTAATGCTTATATGTAAATTGCATTTCAAGAAATCGGCACGATTGCTGCTCCATGCATAATATATATGTGCTTTTAGAATGGCTGTTTTATTTAATTGTAATCTTGAATAATGTACAATACTTGAGTGTCTGAGAAACAAGGTTTTGGAAGATAAAATGTTGGTGGATCTTCCCAGAGTCCCAACTCTACTGTACATCCTTTTCTAAGTCATAGACAGGATATTTTGATTGTAGATTATGTATTGGTAGTGAGTGTATCTGGACTATGCCTAATTTTCCATGAACATGGGGCATGGATGCTTTGAAATTGTCGATTCTCCCCCTTGTTAGTCAAGGCATGGCACAGAGAACTTTAACAATTGAAAAAGGCTTGATATGAGAAGGCAAATATATAAAAATGGATTTGATACCAATTAAAATGGGATTTGGGATCTCTGTTCTGTTTCTTAGTTGATATTTTGTGCAGAACATATGATACTCTTTTTGAATAATCAAAATTAAAGAATGTTTGAAACCTCAAAGAAAGCACGGTAATGCAAATGCTAATATAAAATCAAGGACTAAATATTCTTTGGTGCAGAAGGAAAATGCTTCATGGTGTTTTTGTCTAATGGTTGAGTAATAAATGTTGATGTTTGAAATCAAAATTGGATGCCATCAGCAATCAATATTCAGGATTGCTGATTCATAACATCACGAAAGTTGTTCAGCAGGATATGCTGAATAATCTCGGTTTGTAACATTTTGTACTGTGAAGTTTCATGGCAACCTTGTTGAAAACTGTACAAAATTTGTTATTGAACAGTCAACTGAAAAACTGGAGGAAAGCACTGGAATCCTAATGAAAATATAAAATCAAAGACTTAATATTCTATGGTGCAGACGACTGGAAAACTTGAACAAAGCACTGGAATGTAAATGATAATATAAAATCAAGGACTAAACTTCCTTTTGTGCAGAAAAAAGATGCTTCATGGTATCTTTGTTCCAAGGGTTGAGTAATGAAAGCTGATGCTTGAATTCAGAACTGGATGCCATTGATAATGAAGATTCAGGATTGCTGACTCATAACAACTCTACAAATGTTGCTGACTTGAGTAATGAATGCCGATGCTTAAATTCAGAATGTGATGCCATCAGCAATCAAGATTTGGGATTGCTGATTCAGAACATCTCTACAAATGTTACTGAGTTGAATAATGAATGACGATGCTTGAATTCAGAATTGGATGCCATCAGCAATCAAGATTCAGGATTGCTGATTCATAACATCTTTATAAATGTTGCTGAGTTGAGTAATGAACGCTGATGTTCCAATTCAGAATTGTATGCAATCAGCAACAAGATTCAGGATTGCTGATTCATAACATCTCTACAAATATTATTAAGCAGCACATGCTGAATAATCTCAATATGTTTGTATTTTGAGTTGATAGATAAAATCCTGAACTCATAATTCCATATTTATTAGGGATATCCATATTCTCACAATGTGTTTGGCTGGTTCATCTTTATTAGGAATGCACATTCTTACCATATCTTTGAATGGTCTTCACCCATTGGTTCTGAATTTTAGACCATTGTGTTATTATTAGATGTAAAGGTTGGTAAATCCCAAAACAGTTTGACATGCGAAGAAACTTAGTTTATTTTGTAAGTTGTCATATTTGTAAATGTTGTAACTATATCTTTATTATCATTGCACTTGTTTGAGAGGCCCAAGGCTTTCGCCTTTTTTATTTTTATTTTTATTTTTGGTCTCTCCCAACCTTGTTTTTGCTATCTTGGCCGCCTTGGCCTCAAGTTTGAGCAAATATTGTGGTTTGCTAGTCTATTTGTTTAACATATTATTTTTGGTCTTGTGGGTCATTCAGATTGAAACCAAGATGGTTGATAATGCATTATCTAACCCAAAGGTTTAGCTAATCAGGAGGTTGGCTTTGAGATGTAGATCTCTGAGTTTGATGTGATAATATCCTCCTTCGCTCTGGTAACACGTAGGATAGACAGCAACCAAAACACTCCATTATTCCGGCATTTTTCTTCCTAATTCGGGTCAAATCCGAGCCTGGAGATTGCATTTTATGCAATTTTGCAATTTCAGCAATCACAATTGTCTTTCCTAGACTAAATTCACAATTTTAAAACTACTCAAATCGTCGAAATTGCGATTTGAGCAATCAAAACTGCACTTTCAGCAATTATTCTTTTGCCAGATTCTGGCGGCTTGGGGGCGTTTTGGTTGTTGGGTATACTGGTACTAACATTGTACCAGTAAACATTGTGGGTCATTTTGGCTTGTGGTGGTTATCTATGTACTGTGTTTCTTATATATGTAACAATACATCCCACCCTCCAGCTAGGGAAGGGTGATATATGGTTATCTACGTGTTTCCTGAGCTTTATAAAGCTAGTGAGCAAACAGCTAATCCATGGGTATTCGAACCGGATCATCCTGGAAAACGTCAGGGAGGTTGAGCCTTTCAGGGAGGTCAGGTAGTGCCCAGCAGGAGGTGCATCCATTCCCCTAACTCAAACATCGCAGCCAAGTTGACAAAAGATGGGAGAGATTGAGCCAAGTTATTTCCATTCCTCTGTGGTTATGCCCTTGCACCCAGGCCCACTTCAGTAGTGATGTAGCCCCACCAGTTTGAGGTGGTCGGTAGCACCCAGTTCCCTAACTCCTTCCTCCCAACATTCCGAGTAGATATAAAGGCAAGTTGAAAAAGAAAGCTAATTTATCTACCCTACCTTAGAGCTTTAACTTGGCTTGAACTCTATCTTTCTCTTAACCTTTTATTACCCTCTGCCTTACTCCTTCACCCCATGCATCTTATATATGTAACAATACATCCCACCCTCCAGCTAGGCAAGGGTGGTATATGGTTAACCTAGTTAGAGAGGATAACAATTTTTCAAGCTAAACCCAATAGACAAATCTATGTGATGTTCGAGGCCAACTTGATACATTTACATATGTTAGGGTTTTATTACCCTCTGCCTTACACCTTCACCCCATGCATCTTATATATGTAACAATACATCCCACCCTCCAGCTAGGCAAGGGTGATATATGGTTAACCTAGTTAGAGAGGATAACAATTTTTTAAGCTAAACCCAATTGACAAATCTATGTGATGTTAGAAGCCAACTTGATACATTTACATATGTTAGGGTTTCGTCCCACATTAACGTCCGAAGCTTCTTCATTGTATTTGCACTTTGCAAGCTTTTCCGATATGCTCAGATTATGTTCTCAAGTGGTACAATGCGCTGTGCATGAGGGAGTTCGTTTTTTTAAACACTTTTTGCACCGATCTTGCGGTTGGAGATAGATTTTTGCATGTGTAAGCACTAAGACTCGCACTTGGATTTTTGCATGTGTAAGCACTAAGAAATTTTTATTACATCAATATAATTTTCATGCGATTATTTCAATTTGGTCCATTAAACCCTATCATTTTCCGCATGCTGTCAGCTTCATATTCGTATTTGAATGGAATAATACCATTTACTCACATGTTGCATTCCTTTTGATTTGAGGTCCATTTCTCGTCTCCTGCAGAGCCATCAAACGCTTTCAAATTGCATTTTAGTGTCACAAAAAATTACAATTTATAAATTTGAACACTAAGAAATTTTCATTACATCAATATAATTTTCATGCAATTATTTCAATTTGGTCCATTAAAACCTATCATTTTCTGCATGCTGTCAGCTTCATATTCGTATTTGAATGGAATAATACCATTTACTCACATGTTGCATTCCTTTTGATTTGAGGTCCATTTCTCGTCTCCTGCAGAGCCATCAAACGCTTTCAAATTGCATTTTAGTGTCACAAAAAATTACAATTTATAAATTTGAAGTTACAAATAGAAATTTCAATTCTATTTCTGTTTAAATGATTCGATATTGCAATTTCTATCATTCAAGATTTGACCATGAATATAATCTGTAATGGGGAGGTGCTGTGATATGGGATGGCTAAAAATACATAGCATGCTGCAGAGTATTAAATGCTGCTGCAGCAGCTTTGTAGGCCATTGGATCTTAACGCAGCAGCTTTGTAGGCCAGTGGAACTTAACCGCTTGAGATCCAATCTTCTATATTGCTATTGCTGCTGCGGCAGCATTTAATACTCTGCCGCATGCCAAGTATTTTTGGCCATATAGGATTTTCTCAATTGTCACACTAAAAACAAAAAAAATTATGGTAAAGTTAATAGTAATAAAAACATTACGATAAAGTTGATATCAATAGGACTTCTGTACCTCGGAGCAAAATTAATGTGCCTAGCCCCAGGGAAAAAATTATTAAAATAAATGGAAAGAGTCGAATATTGTTGACAGCGTAAAATGCGAAATAAAAAAAAGTCTTCTCGATGGCGACAATAACAAAGTTGAAATTCGTGACATGGATGAATATCTGCATATTTGGGTAGACTATATATATATTTTTAATTTTAAAGTAATTATTTTTTAATGATATTTAAACCATAATTTAATTTTAAAGTAAATTTTTTTAATGATATTTAAACCGTTTTGAGGACTTTTACTCAACTTTATGGATTTATTTGTGAAATCTGAAAATTAAGAATTTGGATTTAAAAAAAATTTTGAAGCTCCCTCGTAAGGTTTAAGGGAGGCAAGATGGTGCCAAATGGCAGCTGACATGTGAGTTGCGTACATGACTTTTGTACCGCATGACTTTTGTATTTTGGACACTTACGATCTTTGGATCATGCTTGCCTTGAGCTTGTGTCTTCAAACACCTTCCATGGTGGTAACTTTCATGATGGCAACTAGTTGAATTTATTGTGGTTTGTGGGCAAATATGAAGATTGGCATTGAAGGATTCAACATCCGTTTCCAAATCAAGCTTTGCCTTGTACAAATAGGTTTCGAGACTCTTTCTAGTTTGGGGTTTGGCTTTTTCATGGTGAACAACTTCAATTTTGTAGTCTTTCGACTCTCTTGGCTCCTCAAACATTAATGGCATTTGTGAGGGGTAGCATTTTAACTCACAGAGCTTTTTCAAGTTGTTGGAGTGCTTTGGTTCTCCTGCTATTTGGCCTAAGTAGTCCTTATCCACCTATCGATTGTTCCTTCGTCGAGTTTCTCTCTTTGGCTTAGGTCTTGTAGGTTCTAGAGAAATTGCTCCATAAAATCCGTTCCTTGGAAGGGAAGCTTAACTCACTTAGCACATTTCTTGATAATCTTGTTTCTCTTCAAAGAACCACAAGAGACATCCCTTGAAACAAACTCCTTAATAGGATTCACAAACCTTGGATCTAGAGCCAAACATGCATGTCTAGCCAAGAGCCCAACCCACAAAACCCAACGAGTTCCCTCTAGATGCATAAACCTTGTCATTAGGATCAAAATCACAATTATATAAATTCTTGGAAGTAAAAGGTCCAGTTGACACCTCATTAGACACCTTTCGAAAATATTTATGGCCATTGAGAAAATGACATCATTGTTCTAAAAATTCGTCTTTGGCTCTAAAATATTAGGATCAAGAATTCCACGTGGACAAAGATCTAACTTCTTGGCTCATCTAAGAAATAAAATTTTCACGAAATTTCCTCCATTTGTCTCTACATAAAAGATAGGATTTTTTGTCACATGGATGAATATCCGCATATTTGGGTAGACTATATATATATATATATTTTAATTTTAAAGTAATTATTTTTTAATGATATTTAAACCGTAACTTAATTTTAAAGTAAATTTTTTTAATGATATTTAAACCATTTTGAGGACTTTTAATCAACTTTATGGATTTATTTGTGAAATCTGAAAATTAAGAATTTGGATTTAAAAAAAAATTGAAGCTCCCTCTTAAGGTTTAAGGGAGGCAAGATGGTGCCAAATGGCAGCTGACATGTGAGTTGCGTGCACGACTTTTGTACTGCATGACCTTTGTATCTTGGACACTTATGATCTTTGGATCATGCTTGCCTTGTGCTTCTGTCTTCAAACACCTTCCATGGTGGTAACTTTCATGATGGCAACTAGGTTGAATTTATTGTGGTTTGTGGGCAAATATGAAGATTGGCATTGAAGGATTCAGCATCCGTTTCCAAATCAAGCTTTGCCTTGTACAAATAGGTTTTGAGACTCTTTCTAGTTTGGGGTTTGGCTTTTTCATGGTGAACAACTTCAATTTTGTAGTCTTCCGACTCTCCTGGCTCTGCAAACATTAATGGCATTTGTGAGGGGTAGCATTTTAACTCAGAGCTTTTTCAAGTTGTTGGAGTGCTTTGGTTCTCCTGCTATTTGGCCTAAGTAGTCCTTGTCCACCTATCGATTGTTCCTTCGTCGAGTTTCTCTCTTTGGCTTAGGTCTTGTAGGTTCTAGAGAAATTGCTCCATAAAATCCGTTCCTTGGAAGGGAAGCTTATCTCATGTCACCTCTCTAATGGATGGTCATGGTCGTAGGCATCAAATGAGGAGAGGCAAGGAAACATTCTCAACATCGAGTTCAATAGGAAGCTATGGAGGTTGAAGCAACTTCCTCTCTTTGACAAATTCCCTCAAATATTAAAATATCTTAAATGGAAGAATGGGTCAACATAATGTAGGATCTTATCAACGCAGAAAAAATTGAGATTGAAATGGGACCTTCGGTACTTGATGCAGGCGCTTCATGCTCTAGGGACACTAAGTACTTCAAAACAATGAATATGTATTGGCAAGTGAAGTCATTCTTGGGTAAAGTCCTTCTAGACAACAAGCTTGGTCAAAGTTCTTCTACACAACAAGGAAGATTGTGGGGAACTATTGCTGCAAATGGATGGCACGCGAGAGCAAATAAGGTAAACGGATGCCAAACTCAACATTCTCGTTAAAGTTGCTATCGGATTAAACTATTACACTAGAGATCGCAAGGTCAAACGGTGGCCATGATTTCCATCTCAAATGACGATCTCGCTTATTAGTTTAGTCTTTATTAAGTTCTCTTATTTACTTTCTAAATATCATAGGTTAGGTTACGTTATTACATACTATTATTGCTATTCTTTTTAGTCTAAGAGCCACATTTCTCAACATTGATAAGGTTGAGTGGACTATAAACAACAATGTACTATTTTGTGAATGGTCTAGTTTCCCATTAACAAAACCAAAAGCTAGAAACTCTATCAGCCATTGCAACATTCTATTTATAAAAAGTTAAACATGCCACTTGTGAGAATTGAATTTGAGTAGGGAGGTCAAAAATCATTCATCCCAACCATTCACGCACAAGGCCATTATTGTAATCTACTTATTAAAAATCAAACATTACTTGTGGGAATTGAATTATAATAATACTTATTAAGAGTTAAACATGTCACTTGTGATATTTGAATTTGAACACTAGATCCAATTGACAATATTAAAAATAATGTGATTTTATTATGTATATATACTTTTAATTAATATTTTCACATTTTAGATTTTAATATATTATAATGACATTTATCATCTCTTAAATAGAAATAAAGTATATTTAATAATTGACAAAATTGAGATAAAAAAATATTAATCTCATTAAACTTTGGAATTGAGGTTTAAAAAATATCATTTTTCTAATAATGTTGGTTTAATATAGTTGTAAGGTTTCATATGGAAGTAAGTCTTGAAAAACTTGGAACAAAAGTAAACAAATCCAAAAACAAAATAATGTCATGTCTCATTCTCCTATAGATGTTGGTATGTGTCATGTTCAATGTTATATTTTAAAATGATATAATTAATACAAACATAAGTAATAAAAACTTAACTAAGGTAGGTTTCAATCATTGCCTAAAATCATGTCCTACTTATCTTTGGCTGAAAAAAGTTGAAAAAATGATTTTGATAAATGGTTAAAACTTTAGGACATCTAAAATTACATTACCATTTCTTATGACTTGAAAATTGAAGTGCTAAAATTTTTATAGAGATGAAAATAACAAAGACGAGAAAATTAGGGGAGAGGGGTCATTGGTGGAGTGGCCTATTTGGCATAATGATTTTTTCTATGTAGACCATCCCTGTCATCATACCACATAGTATAGTCGGGGTGATGCGTTTCTTGTGGTGGTTGACAAATTTAATGGGTTGTTAATTCGCTTGTTTCCCATGTTTTTTTGGTTACATTTCCAACACAACTCTCCCACCTGTTCATTTTTTCTTGGGCTCGATGGTGGAGCATTCTCCACCCAACATTGGAGTGTTCCTACCCTTGTTCATGAGCCCTCCTTTGGTAGTGGTTTAGGGTGTTTTACTTGTAGGTCTCAATGGTTCCTCTTGTCACCATAGAATATATAGGTTTACTTGGATGTGGTTTCTAGTGGAGTGATGATTGCATATGGTGAATTGAACCCATTTCCCCCCTATGCTTTACATACAGGTTTGGGTGGGAACTTGAAATTATCCTAATGTGGGTTTTGACTTTCTCATATAATGTCAAATTTCCTTTGGAATTTTACTGTCTGTAGCTCATTGTCACTATCATATCATTTTTTTGCCTTTGTAACTTTGTTTCTAGTTGTTTTGGTAGGGAAACATCAAAGGGTTTGTTCGTTGAGCTATGAAGATGTTGAACTTCTAGGAGAAGGTTGCATTCATTAGTAGCATTTCAATCCTAGCAGATCATGACCCTCTGTATTCATAACATTAAGTTTTCATGGAATTTGTAAGGCACTTTTGTGTTTATTAGATTAAATGGTTGTTATTGTTGTCAACTGTGGGCGATTTCGTTGTTTGTTGGTACTTTTGACGTTTTTTTGTCGTTCTTTGTGGGTTATTGTTGTCTACTATGGATTTTTTGTTCATTGTTGGTTAAAGTCTATTGTGGTTATTTCAAGCACCAAGTTTTAGGGATTTATGAGCAATTAGTGAGTTTCGAGCATTGGGTTCATAGATGCAAATCGTGTGTTTTCTCTTCCTTCTTACTAGTCTCTACTTGAGCCTACCACTCTCCATTCCCAAATTTGTGTTGTATTCGTGACTCACCCATGCAAATGATGCGCACTTGGCAGAGGAAGGTAACTAGACTTAACAAAATTTAGTGTATTGTCCAATCTCATTGGGATCCATGTTGCATTCATGGAACATTTCAAAGATTTTTATCATTGTATCCCTTCACTATCTCTTGATGATGTATTTCTCCATACTTGCTCGAGTAAAGGTGGGCTCAGTGTTACTACTATCGTGTAGAGATGGATTATTGAATCCTCCTCCATAAAGAATACCCACGATTACATGGTACCAGTACCAGCACATTTTCAATTGATTGCCCAAGAAAGGGAGGTCACATTTTTCTTCAAGACCATGATAGGGATGTTATCAACACTTTCGAGGGATGGTTATGAATGGACCCTTTGGTCCTTCCTTTAAGATTACTATGGCTAAATGGCACTGCTGATTGCCTTTTGTTGTAGTTCTTTAACCCTAGGGTTGGTGTTTGGGGCTCCTAGGGGTAGGTCATTGGGTCACATGACCCCCTTCCTTGTTTACTACTTCAGTGACAATGTTTCAACTCTGAGGCTTTTGCCTCCTTTCTAGGTCACCTCATCCATCCATCTAGGCCCCCTTTTAGCATAGTGCCTCCCTTTTGTGGGCCTCTTCTAGAGATGATGTCATCATCCTCACTAGGCCGTACCGCTTATATGGGGGGCCATTGAGGGATTAAAAGCACTGTTGGGGTTAGCTGGGGTATGACATCCCCCCTTTCCTACTCCATCCTTCAGTTTGGATTATTTTTCTCATTTTCGTCGTTTTAGTAAGTTTTTGGTAAAATCTGGGGAAAATGCCCAAGTTACCCACATATTTGATTATTTTATATTATTTTTGTTAAAATTTTAAGTTGGCATTTTATAATTTCAAATTGACATTTTAAATGCATGCCAGCCTGGTTATATGTGTAAAGTGAGCGTGGGAATGCTATAAATAAGCCTCTCCTCACTTCATTTCAAACATAAGACAATTGGGATAAAAACATTATGCTACTTTTCTACCCTTACTGGGGCTCTTGGAGTGATGCACAACTCTTGAGGAAGTCTATCTTTTCTTGTGAAGGAAATTTTCTAAAGTGTTCTTGGTTCATGCTCTTGCTAAGGTGATGCTAGATTTGTTTGCTAAACACATGCACAAGGAGGTATCTAGGGTTTGTTTCTTGATCTCTCTTTGTTAGGAGTTGAATGATGCTTTTGTGGATTTGATGGTAGCCTTAGCGTTGCATTTTGTCTAAATTGGTCACTTATCAGCTTTTTGTCACCTTGGTATGTTGAAGAATGTCATTTAGAAGGAGTTCTCATAGGCTTGGGCTTTGGATCTTTGGTTTTTGCCTTTGCTAGCTTTCTCCTAACCAATCCTTTGAGGCTATTAGGGAAGGTCCTTGCTTGCCAAAACTTTGAAGAGACATCTTAAGAAGGAGGCTGGTCACCTCCCTTGTTTCCCTAGGATTTAGGGTAAAACCTTAAAAAACCTTTTGGCTTTGTCCATCACTCATTTTTTATTTTATTTTATTTCATGCATTAGCATAAGTATATGTTGCATTTCATGATAAAATTAAGGCTTAATTTAGGTCTGCATTTTTCATCTAAGAAAACCCTAACCTAGGACCCTAGTTTTTACCTCCTTTACCTCACTCCTTTTCTTCACCTAGGCCAACCTTTTCCAACATTTTGTCAATCACATTTAAAATGAAGAAAATACATTTTGTCTATCAATATTGCATGTAAACCATACTTCTCTTTAATATATTTAGTTTCACATAATTTTTTAAAACTATTATTTATTTGTGCCCCTTCAAATTTGAACCTCTTACTTTAAATGTGGTACCAGTTAAATTTTACTTGGTGATATTTATAAATATAGTTATTTCATAACCTATTATATATTTTTATTTTTATAATTATATAACCATTAAAAGATGTAAGTTGTTTTAAAAAAATAAATTTAAGAAGATTTTATCAATTTATTATTATTTTTTTAAATTAAGAAAGATATTAATAATTTGATATTTTAAAATTTTATATAAAATAATAAAATATATTTTTATAAAATATTACAATTTTATATAAAATAATAAAATATATTATTATAAAATATTATTATCTCGATAGAGGTGGTTTTTATTTGAGATTTGGGGTGAACTACTACTTATGCTTTCATCTACTGACGAGGATGGTAGAGATTCCATGGTCGTAGTTCAAAATTCAAAGTAAACAATTATAAACAAGGAATATAAGAAATAAGTGGTAGAATGTGCCATAAAAAAATGAACATAAAAAATAACTGATACTCGATAAATGGATAACAAGAAGAATGTCGATGATAAAATGTAGCTAGGCATGTATAACTCACATTTAGGTATGGATAACTCACACTTCAACAATTTAACTAGAAGAATATGAGGAATAAAAAAATATTTTCCATTCCACAACCACAAACTATGTGAATAGTATATTATTAAAATAAAATTTGAAAATTATAAACTTTATTATATTTTTAAGAAAAATATAAATAAAAATAATTTTATATAATTTTTTGGGTTATAACAATAGAAAAATTATTAAAAAATGCAGCCACAAAATTGAAAAAAACCTTCACTAATCACAATCACAATTGAAGTCGTCATTGTACCTTAGGCTAAGATTTGCTCTTTATTACAGTGGATTCGGTAAAATTCAACTTCTCACGTTTTAATAAAAAAAACATTTATACATTATAAACAAAGAAATTTTTTTGGTAGTAATTAGAAACATCTCCACTTAGTGATTTTTACCGGTCCAGAGGATTGAATAGTTTGGGATTTTTCAATTCACTGACCAAACAAAATTCATTTCCAACCCGACACAAAAATTAGTACAAAGTTGTATGGACTATGTTTATGTATTTTGATAGAGAACTGTTTATGTTTATGGACTGTTTATATTTTTGATAGAGATAAGTGTCTAATGACTCCAGACTATAGTCAGTTTCAGTATTTTTATAAAAGCTATTATAATTTTGATTCAATCTTAATAGAATTTTTAAAATTATTTTTTTCAGAGGAAAAAATACCAGTCTTTGATATTCATAAGAATCAAAAACACATATTAAACAGTTACATGAATGTCATGACATTCCATGCCCATCACCTCCAGCCATATGAGAGACATCATAACAAATACAAGCAGCAATTACATACAGTACAGCAAGAAGTAAACTGAACAGCAAAGCATACTGAACAGGAAATACAATCAGTACAGCCATCCAAACAGCAGAATAGTAATGTCAAAGTCTGTTCATTAACAGACTTTTTCATCATCCCTGTAGGTTCAGGTCAGAAATTTCTTCAATTCTGTTGTGTCCTTTAAACATATCATCCCAGGAAAGCATTACTGCCAGCTGAAAATCCTCCAAAAACAGGCAGTAAAAGAGAAATAAAACATATCATATGATCAGATGCTGTAAAAAAGTAATGAAAACAGCCATCAAAAAAGAGTAAAATGTCCTTCCCCAATCATCAAACCATCCAAAAATTCGGAGTAATATCCAGATCCCATTTCAATTTTTAAAATTATTATAACTTTAATTTAATATTTATATAAAAAAAAGTTACACTTTAAATAATTACCATAGGGAGCAATGAAATTTTTACAAACTTTAAGCGATTTTTTTGGTTTCTTATTAGACCGGAAAATTCAACAAAGCGCAGAGGCAAACTCCTCAAACACCACTTATCACAATGTAACAAGAAACTATTTACATCCTTGGCAAATAAATGTCTTCGCACAGCCAAATCCACCACAGTTATAGCATGATAGCAGGGTGCAACAAACAGCCGTATCTGACACAGATGACGTCAAATAACTCTGCATGTCAAAAATGTCATTACGCGTCTTCTACTTGTAATGCGGCTGCTCACCACCAGATATAGGCTACAATTCAAATGAACGCAAGTACCTAACTGAAGACCCCTGTTTAGTCTTTTGGTATGGAACTTTACTTACAAGTAAGAAGCTTGCAACTCTTGACAACCGCTGCAACTGTGAGGAACCATTATTACCCAACTGTATATAATGCTCATCTAAGGAATGTAGTTCATGAAGCAACTATATATATAGGAAGAGTGACATGCTTCCAGAAAACCAGATGTCACATTTTCTGAAGATAATCTGTCACATTGCTTGGCAATTTGTTCATCAGTGCTTCCCTCAAACGCAAAAGGATTTCGACTGTGACTTTAGCCAGTTCATCAATTTCTTCTTCCTTTTGTTCGTATATATAGAAGAAAGTAAACATGGAAATAAATCCTGAAAAACCAATACTATGACAATTTAGCAAAAAGACTGATTTAAGTTTCGGAGAAATATATGGCTTGAAGTCGATTGAATGTTCTTACCTGTGGCAACCAAGGTGGGGAATGAGATCGATCCGAGGAAGTTGAGAAACCAAAGGAGAGTAATTACCTAGTCACATAATTCATGTCAGCAAGATCAGTGATCACAATGACTAAGGAAAATAAAATGTTTCAACATTCAATGGAGGAAAGCACAAAAAAAACATAATATGGGATGCTGCAATAAGAAACTTAGAAATCATGTCAAAGTTCCGCAACTGTCATATGTCAACTCATCTATATTATTATAACTCAACTCATCATCTTTATTAGTAAGATTTACTAATTTCCCATCGTAATCATTTTATTACTAAGATTTACCAATTTCCCATCGTAATCATTTTATTACTAAGATTTACCAATTTCCCATCATAATTATGGTTATGTTCATTGATTTTGATTTTGAATGAAAAAGCTCAAAACTTAACATATTCATAATTCATCTATATTATTATAACTCAATTCATCATCTTTATTAATAAGATTTACCAATTTCCCATCATAGTTATGGTTATGTTCATTGATTTTGATTTTGAATGAAAAAGCTCAAAACTTATTTTGATTTTAACCATTTAAAAATCCACTTAACATTCATATTTCATTCATAATCCGATGATTCATCTTGATTCATCTTAATTTAAGAGATCAATTCATTTTGATTTAACTCATTTTAAAATCCATTTATAATAATGGCAATTTATAATAATGACAATAAGTACTTCAACCATAACTCCCTACTCCCACAGAAAAAGTTCTTTGCTAGCTAGTTCCACATAAAAAGTTCTTTGAAACAATAAAAAAAATATGACCATTCTAATATCATTAAAACCATAAAATAAAGAACATAAAAAATAACTGATACTTACATTTCATTAAGTTCTTTGGAAACAATAAAAAGATATGACCATTTTAATATCATTAAAACCATATACACTTCACTTCATACTTACACTTCATTAAGTTCTTTGGAAACAATAAAAAAATATGACCATTCTAATATCATTAAAACCATATACACTTCACTTCATCTAAATTCATTGAGTTGATTTTGGATTGGAAATCATCAATATCTCAAACATAACTCCATACTTATTAAATAATTCCAATTATAATTTAAAAGATCTAAACCATTAATATGTCAAACATAACTCCATACTTAATACTTATTAGAAATTGCATTTTAATTAATTATAATTTAAAAAATCTAAACCATCAATATGTAAAACATAACTCCATACTTAATACTTATTAAACATCAGATTTTAATGAATTATATTTTAAAAGATCTAAACCATCATTATGTGAAACATAACTCCATACTTGTTAAACATCATATTTTAACTCCATACTTAATACTTATTAGACATGGCATTTTAATTAATTATAATTTAAAAGATCTAAACCATCAATATGTAAAACATAACTCTATACTTAATATTTATTAAGCATCACATTTTAATTAATTATATTTAAAAAAATCTAAACCATCATTATGTAAAACATAACTCCATACTTAATAGTTATTAAACATCACATTTTAATTAATTATAATTTAAAAGATCTAAAGTTAAACCATCCATATGTCCAACATAACCCCATACTTATTAGGCCCCATACTTATTAGGTATCACATTCTAATTATAAGTTAGAAGTTCTTCACCAACTACTTGCGAGTTTTTTTTCATCACAATCTAGCTACTTCTACTTATTTGCAGCCGTAGCTGTCCCAACCACTTCAATCACTACCCTCTAACCACACCCAAAACAAATTCTAGAAAGTGCGACACTAACATTGAAGAGTTTGATTACCTTGAAAAACAGCGTCCAATCCTTTCCTTGAGCCAGAGACTTCAAGGTTGCGATTCCAGTATTCCAGGCAGATGTCATAAAAAGGGAGACATTCTGTACAGTTTCTTCGGAGATTTCAAAAGCTGAGGATGGAATCTTTTCAATAGTATATCCTAGCCTGTCAAGTCCATTTCCTTTTTGTGGTTAGAATTTCCAATACAATCAATGACATAGGAAAGTCGAACCCATAAGAAATTCATAATCTGTTAAAAATGCATGAATTAAAATTCATAATCTGTTAAAAATGCATGAATTAACTAACATTGAAGAGGGCAGAGTATTATGGACGAATAACACCACAGAGATCAGAAGCAGTAGTTGGGCTGCAGCACATAGAAAAGTATATCCAGATAAACAAAAGCAGTAGAAAACGGCTACCAGAGCCAGGATTATGGTAAATGTTTGCTTCTCATCTCTCCACAGGAGTATATCAGCAACTGCACAGAGTAAGAAGCTAAAATGAAAAATGGAGCATTTAACACGAGAATTAACATGTTAAACAAATACTTCGCAGGTATCATACTAGTGGGTACCTCTTCCACCACCGAGCAATTTGTAAACCTTGGACGGTTCATCAAAGTCTCCACTCCTTACACCAAGCACTCCAGATCTTAAATGTTGGAAAGACTCGAGTGTCAACCTAATACCGTCCTGTATTTCAAAATGGAAAAATATGGATAACAGTCTGCACGTATAACAAGCAAATCTTACATCCCAAACCAGAAATTACTCCACATTAACATTCATTTTGTTCATTGTGGGAGCTTAAGCCGACCTTGAGAGATACTATAGGCGAATAACTGATATACTTTTGGGCTTTTGAACAATTGAAAGTTCGTGTACAAGAAAACAATCTAATCCTTGGACGGATCAACTGTGGCACCGCCATCCCATATGAAGCCAGCTTTTTGTACATCATTTCAACCACCCAAGCAATGGGCATCACCAGGTTCACGGGAATGTGGATGTCGGGCCTGAAACTCAATTTAACAGATTGTTACACTAAGAAAATGAATTGACACTTGTCAGCTGGATCTAGCTACGGAAAGAAAAAGCAATAAACTTGCAAACTTCAGACATGGACATAAGAAGATCTTACCAAACAAATACACTTAAAAAATTAACTGATAAGAAGCAACCAAACAAATACACTTAAAAAATTCGACAATTGTACTCGGGAAATTCTTTCCCTTCCAATGTAGTAGCTAAATAAGTGATATATGTGCCATAAGCACAACATAATTCTGAAGCTATTAAAATAGTTTTTTTGTAGGCCACGTTGCGTATGGCCCCTTCAGCCCTAATGTTTGTGTGTAGGCCATGTCAGCCATAGTCTCTGTGTAGTAGACATCAGCCTAGTTTAGATTGTACTCGGGAAATTCTTTCCCTTCCAATGTAGTAGCTAAATAAGTGATATGATGTGCCATAAGCACAACATAATTCTGAAGCTATTAAAATAGTTTTTTTGTAGGCCACGTTGCGTATGGCCCCTTCAGCCCTAATGTTTTTGTGTAGGCCATGTCAGCCATAGTCTCTGTGTAGTAGACATCAGCCTAGTTTAGAGTTAAGTATTTTGTCAATCTAGTAGTTAAATATAGGCATTTCTCTCAAAGTAGATCACCATTGTGCCATTATCTCGTGAAGCCGTTGAATTTTATGTTGAAGGCATTTTCTATTCCTTCTGGGTGGCAGGGTGCCTCCATCCCTCTTCTGGTTGGTAAGTGATGTGGAAAACCATAATTTGGAAGTAATATGTTTCTCTATTTTCTAATTTATTTCTATATTTGTTGGTGATAAAGTTTAAGTGGAGCCTAGTATAACCTTGGTGTGGCAACACTATGGCTTAATTACATGTATGATGTTATAGGTCTACATATGGTCATGGGAAAAATATAAATATGTATTCACATAGATTGCAAACATTCTCACCAAGTTCTTTATAGAGAAGCTTACAAGGTTGTGAGCTTACTTGGGAGTGAAGTTCTTTATCGAAAAGTTCACAACTTTGTGAGTTGACTTGGGAGTGAAGGAGACTTGCGCCACAGAGAAGGCTGCCTAGCCTTCTCAGCATTATGCTTTATTTTTTTTTGGAGGGGAGGAGGGGGTTCCCACTAGGTTTTCCCTTTTTTCTCACTTTTTAGAGATTTATTTTTGTACTTTGGTACCTAACATGGCCTCCATTCCTCTAGTTGGTAAGTGATGTGGAAAACCATAATTTGGAAGTAATATGTTTCCCCTCTATTTTGTAATTTATTTTTATATTTATTGGCAATAAAGTTTAAGTGGAGCCTAGTATAACCTTGGTGTGGCAATACTATGGCTTAATTACATGTCTCATGTTATAGGTCAACATATGTTAAAGAACCCATTGCATCTGGTCATTGGACAAATATAAATATGTATTTTTATTTTCACATTTCATCCACAAAACAGATTGCAAACATCTTCACCAAGTCCTTCATAGAGAAGAAGTTCACAAGGTTGTGAGCGTACTTGGGAGTGAAGGAGACTTGCACTATAGAGAAGGCTTCCTAGCCTTCTCAGCATTATCCGTATTTTTTTGGAGGAGAGGGGGGTTCCCACTAGGTTTTCCCTCTTTTCTCACTTTTCAAAGATTTTTTTTTGTACCTTGGTCCCTAACATGGCTTCATATTGTCAAGACCCAATTTTTTGTGCGTCTTACTCACCTAAGTTAGGCTTAAGGGGGGGTGTTTGTATACATGCTTATTTTTCATGTTTTTCTCTCTTTATAAGTACAAGGGCCCTCCGACTAGAGTTACCCCCCCTTTTTGGGGACAAGAGCTAGAGTAATCCCCCTTTTTTAGAAACAAAAAAACTTCTAATTGGTGCAATCCCCTTTTTTAAGGAAGGAGGGAACCCTTATTGTAGTTCTTCCCCTTTTTTAAGAATCATATTGTAGTTAGTCCCTTGTTTTAGATGAATACACCCTACTTGGCTATTTTGAGCCAGTTAAACTTCAGTTACTCAAGCATGACCTAGTTAACTACCTACTTGGAGTTCTAGGTCCAGTTAACACTGGTTGTTAATCCATGATTGAGGTAACTACCTCACGAGGTAGTTCTAAACAACAGTTTACCCTACATGCTCATGCATGGGCAAGTTTACTTCCTAATAAAGGCACACTTACCTATTCTAGGCTAGTTAATTCTAGAACACTCATACTTAGCCTAGATAGTTGCCTCACATGGGAACACTAGGATATTCTAGTCTAGTTAAACACTAGATTGCTCATGCATGGCCAAGAAACTACCTCGCAAGGGCACACTTGACTATTTAGGGAGATTGCTCTTGAGTCTTCACTAGCTCATATCCTTGTGCATGTAATTAATCCTAGCTTGGTTACCTATATGTGAAGGCTTGAATCTCATTAATCAAACATTCAGTGATGTATTTGATTTGAACATTCAATTGATTAATAAAGATTGCATTGCTTTAAGTCTTTTCTTCTCCTCTCTTCTTTATATTGTTGACTGTATCACTTCACCATTTAGTTTTTAGATCCATTGGTTCAAAATATCACACATACTCTTAGCCTAATCTTCTCTTCTGTCTCGACCCGAGGTTCAACAACAACACAATACCAACAAGACACCAAAAGACATATGCCCGATAGACCAAGCTCAGTCGGCAACACCCGCGAGGCAGGCACAGTCTCACCCGAGATATCTTAATGTGTAACTACCAGAACCATGTTTCCGTAGTTGGAGACGGGTTATAGTCCCTTGGTGCGCGGCCAAGGCGCTTGACAGAGATGGGGGGATGGAGCCTCTTACTGTGTGACAGAGGTGCAACTGTGTGCCACAACTGACGCGCGACACAACCTTGTCCTTAACTACTTAACAACTGGCGCAACTGTGCAACGCAGCTGATTCCTTGAGAATAATGAACAGTGGGTGACTTATATTGTAACTTAGCAGATTAACCATGAAATCATACATAACATGTCAACAATGCTTTAAACATTCAAACACATTTACTGATTGGTAATATTGAGACATACATTCAACAGTAACTGTAATAATATAAAGTAAGCAAACATTCACATAAGCCTTCAATATTCAACAACATTCATTCATTCAAAACAGGGAGTAACGTGGAAACCCATCTAGGAAAAACCACTTGTTATCCACTGATTTTGCACTTAGTTGGATTAGCTGAGGAGCCGCCATTTTACAAACATGATAAATGTTTGTTTCCAGTGTATTAGATGGTCTGCCTTTGTGCCTAGCCAGTTTTGGCGAGTTAGTTTTTGTTTTGAATAATTATGACCATGGCCCCGCGGGGCTTGTAATAAAATGTGCTAGTAGGGTGTTTTGAGTGGTTCGGTCTCCTACGACGTAGAATTTCAACTAAGGTATTCCAGGGAGTTTTTTGCCCTTGACAATTATGCTTTGCCTATAGCCGAGTATAATTGACGAGGTTTTCTCTTGCTTCCTCCAAAGCTGGAATGTCCGATTTTGAATTCTAGGCCTTGGGGGGTTATTAGAGCCCAACTAAGTATATATAAACCTACTAGACATTGTTAGAATAGAGCATGGTCATGTCCTAAGTCACTGGGACCCTCAGAAAATTTTCCGAAATTTTTTTACCGGAGGCGTCAAAATTTTTAAATTTTTAAATTTTTCCGAAGTTTTTAATTAAGTTTTTCCATAATTTAAATGGAAAAATTCAATTTGTAATAAGTTAGTCACCTGAAACCCGAATTCAGTGATTGAAGGCTCTAACCTTAAGCCAAAAATCATTCTTGATCAGCCATCCAGCCAGATCCAACTTTTAGATCATCATTCGGCCACATAACTCATATTTTCTCAAAAAAGTCAGTTTTGGAGAAAATATTGATTAATTAATAAAAATGATTATTTTGGAGAAAATCCAAATCTCTCCAAATTAATCCGAATTCAGCGAAATAAAAGGCTAAATGACATGGCATGGAGCATTTATGATGATTCCAATCAATATCGGTCAGTTTCAGATCAAGTATTGGAGTGTAGCAGTTGAACTATCAGTCAAAAATTTGCCCTCTTTGGTCAAATCCGTTTTTGGTTGAGGTGTGGGTTATCTATTGGTTGGATGATCATTACGAGGGAGGATGAGCCACCTCACCCTCCCTCATTACTCCAGCACTCAGTTGCAGCTCAGTTCAACTCCAAATCATCATGCCGAGCTCATTCAATTACTCCGGTGTTACTCTTAGTTTGGTTTTAGGGTTTTAGCCTTCTCTCTTTGTATAAATAGAGGCACTTTGAGCTCTATTAGGGGTGGAACTTTTGTGGCAGTGTTACTCTGTAGAAATTGTATCAGGATTTGGTTTGAATTTTTAATAAGAATTTCGACTTTGGAGGTCTATGAGCTCTTTGCATGTGGTATACATTTCATGGTTGAGGTGACATTGCTTCTAACCCTTTGCTTTTAAATACTTTGCATGAGATCAATTTTATTTTGTTAAAGCTCAAGAGGGCCATTGTTGACACGGTAGAGTAATCATTTGATGTTTCAAGTTGATTATTTATGCAAAGTAAATTAGAATCTTGATGAATATGAGTAGTCAGTAATACATAGTGTTGATCCTGATTTAATTCTCTTAGCATACTTTCATATGATTTGACCTCACTTTGTGTTTGAGTTTTGGTGTTATTAGGTTTCACAGGTTGAAGAAGGGTGTGAGTTCAGCTACATCTAGCCCAAGCTTCAAGCAACCCCTTTGTTTAACACTTTGTGATTGCAGGACCTACACAGATCGTATTCTTCTCTTACAAAAGAAAGTTGGAAACTTCTCTTCCGCTCTTGTGTTCCATCCATAAGAACCCCTTCTTCTTTACCCTTTCCTTTTTCTTGTTTTGCATTGCTTAAGAAGTAGATCCACTCTTTCATTGTTTATATTTAGATCTATCTTCTTTAGGCTGTGTTAGATCTAATATTATTCATTAGATCTAGGAAGAATTTTGTATTTTCCATGCAAAATTTTCAAAATTTTTCTTAGTACAAAAAAATTTTCCAATTTTTTTTATTTTTGCATTGTCGTTCCTATCACTTTTTAGTATTGTTAGCTCACTGATTTTTCACTTTTGTGACAGGTACAGCGGAAGTGCTGGCGAAAAATTGAAGATTCAAAGCTTAAAAAAGACTCATTATCCCCCTTTCTTCATTCCCTTTTCTCAGCTCAATCTGGAAGCCTTCCAAAGATAGGAAAAGAGGCAAAAAGCATCAAAAGAAAGACATTGTAAAGAATTAATAGAAGAGCAAGTGGGATTAAGGCTCCCACACCCCACTTCCCCCATTTGGGGGAAGCCTGTATCACCATTGTCCATATTCCAATTTTTTCAATTTGCTTTATACCTGCAAGATAAATAAATGGTGAAAGTAGAATAGGGTAATCAGTTTCAATTTGTTAAAAGGCTTAGTTAGATTTGATTTCATTAGTATATTCTTGCTAGTTTCCTCTTATGCAATCTGTTCTCATGCTAAATTAGGCTTGGTTTCATTTTGCTTGCATAAAATTATCAGAAAAGAAAAATTTGTTTGATTAGTTTATCATCCTTGAAAAGTGAAGTAAAATGTATCTCTGATTATTTACTTGGTTAATGGATTGCTTCTTTACTTTCTTGATAGAGTTTTGCTTACCCCCTTGCTTTCCCGATTAGGGCCCTAAAAAGCCTGAAAGAGACTCTTGGGTGGTTTTGATCTTTATGTTTCCATTTCGTTTAAGTTTAACGAATTAATTAAGTCTCTTGAACTTGTAGTAACACAAGTTAAGAGCACTCTCTATCGGAGAGCATACTTAGAATTGCATATTCTTGCATTAGGCATCTTAAATTAGTTAAGTCTCTTGAACCACTGTCATAAGACGGGCTCAAGAGCGCTCTCTGTCGGAGAGTTTTAATCAATTAACTTAATAAAATTTGCAACGCACACCCCCTAATTAATTAACCTCGTTCTCTCCTTGTCGGAGTATGCTCTGATCGACCTCAAAATCGGAGTACCCAGAAACGACACTGGATCTCTAATCTTGCAAGAATAACTTAATAAAATTTAAAACCTCGTAACCAATGCACCGGTGTTGTAGGGACTTTTCTAAAGTACTTCTTAGTAGAGGCGCCGAAACCCCCGCTATCTAAGATTCTTAGCTAGCTGGTCAATCTCTGCGACACCAGCCTGGGATACTGGGCGGGCCCGACATGTCTTCAATGGATTGAACTTGGAATATTCTCCCGACTTTTTGACAAACCTTCGTTGATGCCCTAATCAAGAGCACTTAAAACTCTTAAAATCTACCAAGAGTACTCGCACAACCTAATATTCACTAGCTTTATTTCAGGACTTGTTTATTTCTGAAGGCATTGCAGAGCGTTGACTCCATAAAGGCACTGATCTTTTAATCTATGCATAATTGTTATATCTGGATCACTTGTCTTTGGCGTATTTAAATTTCTATCTGTGAATGCATAATTAATGAAGTCTGGAATCATTACTTATCTTTTAATCTCTTGCTAGAAACGTGGATTGCTTTGATTTATGTGTCAAACTCAGAATAAACAAACACCTTTAATCACAATAACTCCTAAACAACACCCATCCGCATCTGTAACCAACTAAAACACTTTAACCACATTGAGCCATAAAAAACTCTTTGTTAGGGACTACCCCCCTTGGCTTCGTTAGGAGTTAGCCTAAACGGAGGAGCTAGGAGTAGGTGACAGTACCTAGCTCTATGCTTGCCCCCAAGGTCACACCTCTCCCACTTTCTTAAGTGAGGAGACAACTTTCATTAGATTTCTGCTGCTGATGTGCAATCGGCGGACAACACCACCAAGGTGCTCTTCATCTGGCATGAGAAAAATATATAGCACCTTGTAGTCTGCAACTTGCAAACTGTTCTTAAGATATGTCTATCTGACTCAATCTCTTCTTGCTCTCATGCTCTCTGGTTTATTGCATCTATCTACTCCTACTGATCCGCACACAGCCTGGATCGACTCTTCTACTGATGGTCTGCGCACTCAACTGCAGATCCGTGGCTCAATAACCTTCTACTATCAGATTGCTCTCTGATCTTCTACAATACTTCTACTCTTATAACTCTTAATGAAGCTCACAACAAACAATACTGGAGCTAATCTATTTCTTGAAGCTACCTCTCCAAGCTAACTCTTTATATAGAGCGGGTTCCTCCTATTTATAGTATTTATAAGATCGCGCAGGGCCAACTGAGTACAACTCAATTATTACAAACACAAGTAGCTACAAAATATTTGCGATTACATTGATGGTAGGCCAAACTTGGCTGCAAAAGTCTTTCATTACATTGACCACAGCCTTAACTAGCTGCGGAAACGTCTTTCAGCCTGTCTGTACAGGTCATTAATAGCCGCAAACCTGTCATTTAGCCTTCTGTTTGTTCGTCCTTTTGCAGTCTTCCTTGACTTTCACTTGTTCCGCTTTAACTCTTCTACATGCCTCTTCTACCGACTCGGATTTGTCTTTCCTTGTTGCAACTTCCTCTGCTCTATACTCGCGCTTCTTCCTTTACCTGCGTTTCCTCCATCGCGCGCCCGCTTTTCCTCTTACGCTTGCGCGGCGGATTCTTCCTTGTGCACTTTTCCTGGCCCAACACATATGTGTGTTTATCTATCTCCAAAAGATGTAAAATTTAAAATGGTATCAGAGCTCAAGCAAGCCTAGGATTTCCAATAAGAATAGTTTGTGATAGTTGAGACTGGGATTGATGTCAACATTGTAATAGTGGAGTTCTTGGAGGCAGCATGTGTTTAATTTTAGCTAAGTTGAGGATCTTCAGGCTTGTATGAATTAACTTTGAAAAGAAGGCTGTAGAAGAGGGAAGAATTTAGTAAACATTGATCAATTTTTTATGGCAAAATTGCACACACTAGGAGACAAAATTGGAAGAACAACATTACATCCATTAATCAGTAATCTATATGTAATACAATGGTGTTACAGACAGGAGAATTCGAATGTCTTAGGTAGGATTCAAATTCACCAACCTGGACTGACTCTGGTGCTAACTCGGTGTGGAAAAATCACCACTAGAGCTCACTAATGCAACTCTGGATAACCGAATCAGTTCACAATCAGTTAACTGATCTAGGTGGGTGCGGAAATGCGCCCAACCTCCCTTAAATCATGCAAACTAGCGCTAAGTTGAATGAAAGTGAACTAACTGATGGGAATCAGAGCATAATTGAAACTAAATGAACACCAACTAGGGTCAACTGTTGGTGACACTCAAAGTGGGTTCCTAAATTATAGGGATTGGTCTCTGGAGCTCCTAAACTCATGCAAAGAGGCGCATTAAGTGTTAGGTGGTCCCTAGATGAGTCCCCCATGGCACTAGTGAAGTGGCAATAACCTCCTAAGCTAGGAAAAGACAAATAGACTATGGTGGTCAAGGGAGGATTAATTAATTAATTCCAACACCCCCCTTAATCCCAACTTGGACAACCTGGGCCCTGGAAACTAAGACCAAAGGTCACCCATACAATCTAAATCCAAAAATGATTGCTTAACAAACCGAGGAAATGGGGAAAACCTCATGGGACCCCCCCCTCAAAAGAAGCAAGAAAATTAGGAACAATAATTGAATCAAACCTTTACACCAAGAGAAAATTTCTTCTCGAGTAAAAAGGGTTGTGAAAAAATTCCGCAGTCTGCATCTCTGTGGAGCAGTAATGTAGTGTGATGGTCCTTCTGTGCACTAGTTTCCTGGTACTGTGCATGTGAACCTCTCCACCTTCTTCCAATTTGATGACAAATAGGGGAAGAAATGTTGTTGCTTTTGCAACCAATCTTGCTTCTTTCGAACCTCTTTGACAGTATGAAAGGATTGAACTTGGGATGCCATCCCCTGGGGCCTTGCTTGAGCCCATACAATGGATTCCTTAGCTTGCATGTCAAGAGAGAATCAATGTACCCCTTAGGATTTTCCATGTAGATTTTTCCTTCCAATTTGTCAATTTGAGTGACATGATCCAGTGTCTCATTATTCTTCAATGAGCAAAACTGTTTATCAAACCTTACCATCATGAAGCATCTCTCTAGGAGTTTGTAGCACCTCTCTGGGAGAAGTGGATTCGCTTGACATAGTGCAAGGCTCTCATTCTGAAACTGAGATATTGTTCTTCTCTTATCGGATGACACTCCAGTCATGTTCAACAGCCTCAATAACCTTTTGAGCCCATTTAGGCCTAGGATTGGGAGTAGGGACTGGATCTAGATCTGGATTTGATTGGACGTAATCTTCAATTCCATAAACTGATTCAACTTGGTCCTATGCTTTGGATTGTGAATTTGAAACATTAATGGAAACATTATCATATGCAAAAGGTTTAGGTAGGATGAATTTACCTTCCCTTTCAAATGGCAGCTAAGAGTGCACTGGATTTGAGTATGGCAGAAAGTGTGAGAATTCATATGCCTTGGAGGCATGGTTTGCAACACCTTTCGCTATTAATTTCCTAGTTGAGATATCTGAGATCTCCACTGAGTCAGGACCAAATACAACTTGCTTTGGTGAGCTAGTATGAGTCATCTGGTATATAGACAACAAATTTGCTGCCAAGGAGGGTACATAGAGGACATTCTTGAACACTCCATGCTCTAACTTGATTGATCCCTTCCCTTTAGCTTGGATTTGAGTGTCATCTCCCATGTGAATACTTGGACCATCAGTAAGTTGTAATGCAGAGAATGATTCTTTGGATGCAACCATGTGATTGGAGGCTCCTGAATCAATGAGGAAGGCATGCTATTTTGAAAATCCATCCTTCAGTGCATGGCATCTCTCATGATCTTCAGTCTTGTCTCTAGAATCAGCCTTGTACTTTCAGGGAGGGAAATATTGTGCTATGCTATTCAAGGAGTCTTGACATATGATCTATGGTCTCCTTCATACAACCTTTCTCTGTATGGTTTCCTTTCTTACAGTAGGAGCACTTGCCCTTGTCAAACCTCTGATGTTTGTCCTTCTTAGAGCCTGAGGCTTCATCTGTTGGATCAAACTCTTCCGTAGGTTCGAATTTAGTCTTCCTCTTCTCCTTTCCTTTTTGCTTCCTCCTTGCTTGCGCATTCCTTGTCTCCCCATCCAAGATAGCTTGATTTGTGGAGGCTTTGATGAATCCCATTTGTATAAGCTTGTCTTGTTCCTGAATAAGATATTCTATGAAGGAATCAAGGGATGGCATTCACCAATGAGGAGTTGTCAGCCTCCTGGAGTGAAAGATGGATACGGACACTGATAATTTTGGGCCAAGTTTGCTCAGAATTGAGAGAACCAATGGCTCATCCTTCTTATCAATTCTGCACTGCTTGCATTAGATGACAAGAGATTTGAATTTTGAGAAGAATTGTGGTATAGTTTCGAAGTTGTTGGATTGTAGTGCTATCAGCTCATTCTCCAGAATATGGCCCCTCAACTCATCCTGCTTTCCAAACAAGGATTCGAGCTTCTCCCATACTTCTTTTGGAGTTCTCAGTCCATTAAGATGGAGGAGTAGCTCCCTGACCCTTGCATTAAATGACTTAAGTAAAAGCATTAAATTTGACTTTAAAGCATTAAAGTCACTTTTTGAAAAATTTAAGTGGGTGAGTGAAAATAATATTTTAGAAATAAAATATGAGCATTTAATTTCAACCCTTGATCTAATCTAATCTCCATCGTTAGATTAGACTCACCCTAGGATTTACTCAAAAAGGCAAGGGAAAGGCATTTTGCCTCACTTTTGCAGATTGAAGTTAGAAGAGAGAGCTGAGAGAGAGAAGAGAGAAAGTTTCCATTTTTCTTGAGTAAGAGGAAAAATTTGCAGCACGCAAATCGAGGAAAATGACAGCAACAAAGAGGGCACAAAAATCGAGGAGAAGATAGCAACGTTTATTGCTGGTCCATACAGTTCGTATGGTACACTTTTTGAGGCAGCATGCACGATTTTCAAGGCAGATTTCTGGGCACGATTTTCGAGAATTTTTTTGGCATGGGTTTCGAGGTCCATACAGTCCGTATAGTGGCACGGAAATCGAGTCATAAAACAAAAAAATCAAAGTTTGATTTTTGCTGTTCGGCACGCAAATCGAGACAGAAATTTATCTTCCGGGTTGAGATAAGTTGGTTTGGTATTTTCTGTGTATTGCTGTAAATGATAAACTTCTCCTAAAAAATAAAAATACTCTCTCTGACTGGTTTTCCCCTTGTGGGTTTTTCCAAGGCCATAGGCCAAAAATCCTAGTGTTCTGTGTGATTAAATGTCGTGCTGATTTTTACTTACTATCACTGAAAAATATTAGTTACATCAGTGTTTTAAGTCTGAAAATTTTTGTTTATTTCCAGCACTTTAATTTTTCTGAGAATGTCATAAACAAAAACTGGTGGCTAAAAACTAGTGAAAAATCTACATGGTATCAGAGCGGGTTGTGGCAGAAAATTAAATTTCAGCAGTGAAATAGTCATTTCCAAAATTCATAAAAACCTTTGTGACAGTAGTACATTTTGCTGAAACTTGTTCTTTGAGAAAAATGACTTCCATGGGGTTGAGAACTGAGGATAGGTTGGATGGGGCAGTGAACTTTGTCTCATGGAACGCCCGGATTTTACTTGTGCTGAAGGAGAATGAGTTGTGGGAGGAAGTAGTTAGAAACACTACAGCGAATCCCATTACTATTCCCCCTTTTACTGATGCAGCGTTACTTGCAGCCTTTAATAAGAAAGATATTAAAGCCATGAGGATAATCTTAGATGCTGTTAAAGATCATGTTATTCCTCACATTTCAGCGAAGGATCATGCACATGAGATGTGGTCTCCTTTGATCGGGCTGTTTGAGAGTACTAATGAAAGCAGGAAGATGGTGCTTAGGGAGAAGCTGAAAAACATCAAGATGGTCAAGGGAGAGGTGTGTATGGCCTATCTTACTAGGATCTCTCAGGTGAGAGATGAGCTTGCAGCTGTGGGGGTGGTGGTTACTGGTCCTGAGTTAGTGCAGACATCCCTGAATGGGGTGACTGCACCTTGGACTATGTTTGTTCAGGGGTTGGTGACCAGAGAGAACTTACCATCTTGGGACAGGGTCTGTGATGACTTTGTTCAGGAGGAGACTCGTAGGGGTTTCTTTCAGTGCAATGGTTCTACTAGTAGGGGAGATGAGGAGGATGTGGCATTGACAACGAAAGGGAAGAAGAAGAGCAAGAAGGGTCCTAAGAAGGGTGGGGCCAAGCAGCAGCAGGATGAGCAGAAAAAGGATATGAGCACTGTGAAGTGCTTTGCATGTCACAAGATGGGACACTATGCTGCTACGTGTCCGAACAAGAAGAAGAAGAAGCAGCAGACAACCGCTTCAACTAAGATTGATGATTTTGCAGCTAGATTTTAGAGTGAGTTTTCACTATGCACTGGGCATGTTGAGAGAGAGAGCATCCATTCTCACCAGTGCAGATGTTGACAGACAGAGGGAGTTTTCCTGTGTGACAGACCATTCTTACAGTGCATCTACTTCCAGCACTTGGTACATAGATAGTGGAGCCTCGAGCCACATGACAGGTGCTTGTGAGATGTTCTCCGAGCTTTCATAGGCAGATACAGATGTATAGGTTGTGTTGGGAGATGACTCAGTAGTCAGTGTAGTTGGACGTGGGACCATTACATTTCAGAGGGAGTCCATGAGTCCCAGGGTATTGCGGGATGTATTGTATGTACCTGGGCTGAAGAAGAACCTAGTGTCAGTTTCCATGATCGAGGATCAGGGTCTTGGGGTGTCTTTCATTGATGGACACATGCATATGTTTCCCAAGACTGCAGGACCATCTGCTTCAGTTGCCATTGGAGCGAGATGTGGGAAACTATATAGGCTCTTGTTTCAGCCGCAACATGCTTTAGCACATAGCAGCACCAGTGAGTTGTGTGAGCTTTGGCATAGGAGGATGGCTCACTTGCATCATCCATCCTTGGGGTTGTTGAGGCACATGGTGACAGGTTTACCGGAGTTCAGCACAGGGCAGAGTGATGTGTGCAGGGGGTGTGCTTGGGAAAGTACACCAAGATTGCTTTTTTGAGCAGTGCTAGCAAGTCAGCTGGTACTCTTGACTTGATACATTCATAATTATGCGGACCTATGTCTTCTGTGTCCTTGAGGGGATACGAGTATTATGTGACATTCATTGATGACCATTCCAAGAAGACCTGGATCTACTTTTTGAAGAGCAAGAAGTCTGAAGAACTCTTGCAGAGGTTCCAAGAGTTCAAAGCTCTTGTGGAGAACCAAATAGGGAGGAAGATCTAAGTCTTGAGATCGGATAACGAGGGTGAGTATACCTCCAAGGATTTTGATGGATTTTGCAGACAGGAGGGGATCAGGAGATAGTTGACAGTTCCGTATACTCTAGAGCAGAATGGAGTAGCAAAGAGGAAGAACAGGTCCATTGTTGGAGAAGCTCGAGCTATGTTACATGACCAGTCACTTCCTTTCTTTCTCTGGGTCGAGGCTTGCAACACCGTTGTATATCTTCAGAACAGGAGTCCCCATCGGGCAATGGAGAATATGACACCTGAGGAGTGCTTTTCAGGCAAGAAGTCTGAAGTTGGCCATTTTCGTATATTTGGTAGTCTGACTTACTCTCATGTCCCTTCAGAGAAGAGGACAAAGTTGGAGCCCACTACAAAGAAGGGCATCTTTGTGGGCTATGATGAGACTACGAAGGCCTTCCGTATTTACCTTCCCTCTCAGAGGAAAGTGGTGGTGAGAAGGGATGTGAAGTTTGAGGAGGAGCGAGCCTTCAGGAGGTCGAGAGAGTCAGAGCAGGGAGAGCAGCAGGTCCCTGCACCTCAGGTTGTGGCACAGGTTCCATCTACGCAGTAGTCAGGATCACAGCTTTCTGGGGTTACAGAACCACAGAGTGTTGGCACAGGTTCACCAGGTTCAGTGGTTAGGCCAGCAGGGTCTTCGGGGACAGGTGATGGGTCTACTATGACAGGTACACCTTACAGGGGATCGGGATCAGGATTACAAGGTACACTTGGTGTTGGCACACCAGCTTCAGGTTCACAGTTGAATGGGGCTTCTAGCTTTGGTAGCTCTTCAGATGAGGACAGGCCAGTGTGGGAAGAATGTTCAGGGAAGAAGAAGCCTAAGTGGTTTCGGGAGACCTTGAAGGATGCCTTAAAGGCTGGGACACCCAGTGACAAGGTGAGAGCCATCAAGATGCCTGACAGATTGGGCATGGTGTTGGTGGCTTGTACACGAGATTCTGACCCTTCTACTTTTGAGGAGACCTCCCGGCATTCGGTATGGAGAGATGCCATGCTGGATGAGTACCATTCCATCATGAAGAATGATGTATGGGAGATTGTTCTGAGACCAGAGGGGAAGTCAGTGGTGACTTCTTGTTGGCTTTACAATCTGTAGCATGCGGCATATGTGAGTGTGGAGAAGTACAAATCCAGGTTTGTAGCGCGGGGGTTTTCACAGGTTGAGGGCATTGATTATGATGAGACTTTTGCGCGGGTTGCTCGGTATACGTCTATCAGGGCATTGATTTCCATTGCAGTGGCAATGGGTTGGAAGATCCATCAGATGGATGTGAAGACCGCATTTCTCAATGGGATCATACAGGAGGAGATTTATATTGAGCAGCCTCAGGGCTTTGAGATACATGACAGAGAGACACATGTATGTAGGTTAAAGAAGGCCCTTTACGGGCTGAAGCAAGCTCCAAGAGCTTGGTACTCTATGGTTGATTCTTACTTGCTGAGTATGGGGTTTCAAAAGAGTGAAGCAGATCCAAATCTCTACTTCATCAAGGTTGGAGATGATCTGCTTGTTCTTATGCTATATGTTGATGACTTGTTTATCACAGGGAGAGAGAGACCCATTGCAGCTTGCAAGAAGTATCTTGCATCAGAGTACGAGATGACTGATATTGGGCTGATGCATTATTTTTTGGGATTAGAGGTTTGGCAGGAGCCTGGACATATTTTCCTGGGGTAGGGAAAGTATGCGGTTGATATTTTGAGGAGATTCAGGATGGAGGATTGCAGGCCTATGTCGACACCTATGATCACCAACTATAAGAAGCTTCATGCTTCTGAGGGAGAGTTGGTGGATCCTACTTTATACTGTCAGCTTATTGGGTCATTGATGTATCTGGTCAACACTCGACCAGATTTGTGTTTTGCAGTGAACACTCTTAGCCAGTTCATGGTTGAGCCTAGGAGTGTGCATTGGGTCGCTGCAAAACATGTGTTGCGCTATCTTTCAGGGACAGTGGATTTTGGTTTGGACTACAGGAGGTCAGAGGGGATTAGATTGGTTGGCTATACAGATTCAGATTGGGCAGGCAGTGTGGCAGACCGGAAGAGCACTTCCGGATGTTGTTTCAGTTTGGGCTCGGCAACAGTGTCGTGGTTCAGTCGGAAGCAAAAGTCCGTTGCATTGAGTACTGTAGAGGCTGAGTACATGGCAACCGGTTTGGCCAGCTGCGAAGCCTTATGGCTTCGCAAGTTGCTGGTGAATTTATTTGGTCAGGAGCTTAGGCCTACAATAATTTACTGTGACAATCAGAGTTGCATCCAACTCTCTGAGAATCCAGTCTTTCATGACTGGTCAAAGCACATAGAGATCACATATCATTTGATCCGAGAGTATGTTCAGAGAGGAGCAGTTACGCTTCAGTACATTTCCACTGATAAGCAGGTGGCAGACATACTGACGAAGTCTTTGGGGAGGGGCAAATTTGTCTTCTTCAAAGACAAGTTGGGAGTGGTGCAGAACACCTTCCTTGGTAAGAGGGAGTGTTAGTTTTGTACCTAGGGAAGTGTTCCCCTAGTGACTTTTGCCTTAGTCACTTAGAGAGGGGACATAAAGTGACCCTTGCATTAAATGACTTAAGTAAAAACATTTAATTTGACTTTAGAGCATTCAAGTCACTTTTTGATAAATTTAAGTTGAGTGAGTGAAATTAATATTTTAGAAATAAAATATGAGCATTTAATTTCAACCCTTGATCTAATCTAATCTCCACCGTTAGATTAGACTCACCCTAGGGTTTACTCAAAAAGGAAAGGGAAAGGCATTTTGCCTCACTTTTGCAGATTGAAGTGAGAAAAGAGAGCTGAGAGAGAGAAGAGAGAAAGTTTTCATTTTTCCTGAGCAAGAGGAAAAATTTGCAGCACGCAAATCAAGGAGAAGACAACAACATTTATTGCTGGTCCGTACAGTCAGTACGGTGCGGTTTTCGAAGCAGTAGACACGATTTTCGAGGTCCGTACAGTGGCACAGAAATCGAGGCAGAAAACAGAAAAATTAGAGTTTGATTTTTGTTGTTCGACACACAAGTCGAGACAAAAATTTATCTTCCGGGTTGAGATAAATTGGTTTGATATTTTCTGTGTATTGCTGTAAATGATAAACTTCTCCTGAAAAATAAAAATACTCTCTCTCTGACTGGTTTTCCCCTTGTGGGTTTTTCGAGGGCCATTGGCCAAAATTCCTAGTGTTGTGTGAGATTAAATGGCGAGTTGATTTTTATTTACTGTCACTGAAAAAGATTAGTTACAGCAATGTTTTAAGTCTGAAAATTTTTGTTTATTTCCAGCACTTTTTTTCTTCTTCTGAGAATGTCATAAACTGAGATATATTTTTTACTTAAAACCGGTGGCTGAAAACTAGTGAAAAATCTACATGGAAGTGAGGCATTATTTGGTTGTCGATTTGAGTGATAAAATTAAGGGAGGGTATAGTGAAATAATCCTGGATTCCTATATAAACTTAGAGGGGTAGGTTTTTTTATCCTAAATCAAGTTTAAAGGAGGGTTGTTAGAAATTAACTTTGACTTGGTATGATAAGTAGTTTTGGGCACATGGTTTGCTATGATATGTAGTATTATCGCATTATATTCCATATAATGAAGCCTATTGAAAGGTTCGGTATATCCCATTTTCAAGTGACTCAAGTGACCAGTCTTGACTAGATTGGCCAAGGGTGATGAAAATCCGGCCAGGGTAATGAAAATCTAGCAAAGGGTAATGCAGATATTAGATCTAGTTTTTAATTTGTGTGTGCATGCTTGTGTTTATCTCTCCCTTGAAGGCATAAAATTCAGTGTTACACGGGTACGTGTCCCCAAGGGTAGGAAACATATTTCCATGCCCCCACACATGTCGAAAACTTGGAAAATCCATTGGAAACGCCCCCCCACGTCCCCGTTTGAACGAAGCTCAAGAAAATTCATAAGGGAAATGTTTCCCTCCTAAAAATGGCATCCCCACGTTTCCTTTGACAGTTTTTTACTAGAAAATAAGAAATTAATAAAAAAATAAATGAAAAAGGGCTACGCTGTCCACTATATTCCTTCTTAGTAGCCTCTATTTCATTTTGCTGTCCAATATGGTTGTTTTTCCGAATTTGTTTTATCAGTTATAGATTACGTATGGTTGTATTTCATTTGACGTATGTTGTAAACTTGCATTAATCTTTTAATTATAAAATTAAAGACTTTAATGAATTATGCTCCAACTTTCAATTTTTATGGATTCTAACATAAATTTGGTAATATTCCTGGTGGGATTCCTTATATCGAAGACCCCAACATACCCTTTGACGTTTCCTTAAATTTCGGGGGGTACTTCTGCATATGTCGTTTCTGCGTTTCCTCGCTCCCGTGTCCCCACGTCCCGGAAACTTGGGGGAACATTGGTAAAATTTAACAAATGGATCTACATGAAAGTCCGAAAATGACACATCCCCAAGTTTTGATCCTGCTTTGGCCAAAAATTGGTGGTTTCTGTCAAGAGAATGCTACTGAAATCTGTATTGTAAATCTATCCAAAGGTCAGCTCAGCCTTGAAGAAGTTATGTTCAAATACTATGCCATTTACTCACAGTTCTTCTAAAATGCCATTGCATATATGACTGGTAGAGTTTGCAATACGTAGAGGAAAGTTTGAAGTATTTGAACAAAGCAATACCGAATCCATTCTTAACTGAATTGGAACTTCTTCACCTGGGTTTGTAATTGTACTGTCCATTGACAGTACTAGGTTCTAAGGTGACTTTAATTCAGCATAAACAGGAAGGATATGGCAATTTGCTCCTTATCATAACAATAACTCTGGAGTCTGATATTAATCTGATTTGTAAGATTACTAGACCACTGTCATACTTGCTATGATTTCATTAAGTTTATGTTACAGCCAAATTTTGCAGTCAGTTTAATTTCACAGGTAAATCTCCATATTTCATGTGACCCAGTGGAAAACCAACTCCTTGCTCCAGTTCGATAATTTAGTTGATGAAGAGCTGGGACTTAGATTCTTCATGGATAAAACCATAGTAAATATCAACACAATTCACCGTCTCCTTATCATTTTAAGATCAGGTTTCTTTGACCTTCTGAAGTCTTTCAAGATGGATCAATTCAGCTAATAGATATATATATATATGAGGCATGTCCCAGGTGCAAGTTCAATTACAAGGTTCGTTACTAAAAAACATGGGTGTATATCCTCACAAAATGAATAGAGGTGTTCCAGATACATCTGCAACTTGGATTTTGACGATGGCATGGTTTCTATTTTTTAAAATAGTAGAACAATTATCTTAGGAAAAATTACTCTCACAGAAGAAAAATGAAACTAAAATTATTTATGCTAAATAAGACTAGTACACAAACTCGTAGTTTCAAAGGTACCTTTCGTATCCCAATCCTTTTAGTATCAATGATGAGAATTCCCAGAATTTTATGGGTTCCATATTGGTTATGAAATAAGCCTGCAGTGAATCAGATAATTAAACTATTTCTTTTATAAGCCCGCACTAAACCTGCAGAGATAGTTATTGACTTCATTATTTTGCCAACAGTAAACCGGAGAATTAGTCATAAAATGGATATACCTTCCCTGCCACATCATGCTCCTCAGAACTTAGTGCTTGCGCTGCACATATATGGGCATGAGCAACATTTTCAACATAAGTGAAGTCGTTCATATTCTCTCCGTTCCCAAGAATGAACTGAGGTAAACAGCAAAGATCACCAACATTAATTATTAAAATATTCAAGTTAAATTTTTTTCACAAATTACAATACAACGAGGAAGTAATACAACATGCTGAAAAGGCGTAAAATGTATCTAAATACCGGTTTTACAAATTATTTCAAGATGGAAAGGCCTAATTCATCGTCGCACAGTCAAAATTGAAAGAATATGTATGGAAACCTTCAGTTGAATATCAGTAAAGTAATCTGGCCTTTAAAGTTTAAACTGCCATATTACAAGTAGTCAGGTTATTATTTTTGAAGTCTACCACTTCCATTATGATTTATAATTTTAGGTTTACTGTGCAAATTCATGTATTGTGAGTGTGGCTGATGGCGTACTTACACATTCATGTCAATACGGTGAGAGAGATTTACAGATTTTCTTTTTAAGCCAAGATGATATACCAGATTGGAATTAAGTGCTTCTCTCTAGCTATGCAGAAGAGTCAAGACTATGCATACACCTCCTCTTAATGGCTCTAAGGCCACCTCCTCTTAAATGGCTCTAAGGCCCTGTATTTATATACATTAAATTACACAGTAGGTGCAATAATATGGAAATCGCAATAACAGCTTGAACAATCCAATCCTGCTTTTGTATCCTATTCGGTATTTGATCATCCAACAGTTCATTTTCACTTCCTCTTTCCATGTTGCGTTGCAGGTAGTCCGGACTCTACTGCAATGTGGTCTAGAGATTTTTCTTGCTGTTGGCGGTTTAGGTGGTGATGTACATGCTTTGCTCTTGCAATGTTTAAGTTGCAGGTCTGCTGTTGCCCCACTGTTGGGCTGACATCCTCTAGATTAACACAAATTTGTGTTGTGTCTTCATTTCTGACAACAGTGTGGTGCAGGTTCCAATTCCTTGCAAGGATTCCAGCCATTGCAAGGTTGGATTGTACAGTTTCATCACTTTGAATTGCAGTGTCTATGGTTCCCACAAACTAGTCAACTGTGCAACCTGTTGGTTAAGTCGTATACAGATGGTCTTGGGCTGCAATCAATTGCTGCTGCTCTGTGACCAAATCAGGCACCCTCCTCAGCCTTGAAAAGCAATAATCCCGAATACATGGGCACACAACTAAGGTAGTTTAATATTCACCTGTTCCAGAGAGTACTGTTTTCCCTGATATGAAATTTTCTAACCTTAACTGCTCAAAATAAAGAGATTGTTGCTGAACAAGTGTACTTGGTCTGAGTGGCCACAATCTGGTCATAGGTAAGTGATGCATCAGACTTTGGATCTAAATAAAGCAGTTGTGCTTTGGACGTGCTTGCTCCACAGACGTGGGACATAAGGCTTGACCAATTCAACATTGGAAACTGAATGTATATCGAGGTATGAAGGAATATCTGGCTGATATGCATTGTCCCCAACATAGTATATGGACTATACCTGAGCGGACTTAATTTTTTATGTGGGTACGCGAACTTCTTTTTTTGAATGTTTGAGGATCTTGAAATGGATCATGGCACTCCTTATACTTGTCCTGAGATTGGGAGAGGATCTCCACCTATCATTTAACCTCACTAACTTGTACTAGCCATTGAGTGCTTACAGCATAGATAGGTTTGCAGAGTTGTGTCTGCAATATCCAAGGGAGATAATGGTCTAAAGCCAAAGGGGAACTTGAAAAGGTTGTGTCCAATAATGTACAACCTAATTGTAACTATGTGAGTTAAATGCCAAGATATCAACCCATGGATGATGTCAACAATGATTGTACATCTACAAAAGCTGTACCATTGGATTTACAACTTTTATCTGCCCATCATATTGCAAATTATACACGATTAAATGCTAGAGCTTCTAACAAACATAACTGATTAAGGGCTTCTGAAAATTGATGATGAACTTGGTGCCTTACAAAAGATGATAGGAATTAGGACACCAAAATGTATCCATGACTCCATAGTTGTATAAAGAGGAGCTTGCAGCCCCAAGGGTCGGCTCAAGTGGTCATGAGCAAATGTGAGATCTCTCCCCCCAATGTTGGGGAGGTCATGGGTTCGACTCTCTTGATCTCCTCAAGGTTAGGATCCGTAATCAGGGCCGATGGTTTACCTTGTTTTCCATCCATTAAACATGGGAAAGTACTCAAAGGGTTTTCTGCGAGGTTGTTCCTTGGAAAAAAATAAAGAAAAGCTTGCAATCTCAGAAGCAATGATGGTTTTTTTGTAAGTTGTGAAGATTGACATTTTAAAACACCTATCAACAACCACAGGATATGTTGGTATGATGATGCTTGATCATTGGCGGTCATAATAATAAAGACAGGAATGAACTCCAATGGGCATGTTGGAATTGGAAAGAGCATGCACATACCCTATTTTCAGTTTGCAGATTTTGCAAGGGAACCAGGGATCCAAGATCTGCTAGTTTGCTAAGTCATGCTTCATATCCAAATAGTAGATTACTTGGTAATGTCAGAGTTTTCCTAACCCCGGGATGACTATAAGTTTAGGGCAATGGACTTACCAAATAAACTTCTTGCGTGCTCGGGAAAATAAGTTTCTACAATGGAATAGAAGTTCACTCTTTTGGGGCATACAAGTGATCGAGATGGAATAGGAGCTCATCCTGGAGATGGTAATGTACTTGTAGTGCCTATCACTAATCCTGAAGCACTACATATCTAGGTCCAAAGTGTGGATGATTATGGCCATGTGGCATAGTTATGTCCTTGAGTGTCAAGGGTGTAGAAGAGTGTGGTAATTGGGGATCAGATCAGACAATCATTTGCTTTGTTTTTTGTGTTCATGTACTTGATTTCCAACTAGAATTGTTGCGAGAAGGTGATTTACTGTGTATGTCTAGTGTTATTGATCGTGGATTTTGATTCTAGGAATTAAAATTACAGAGGAGGCTAAACACGTGACTTTTTTTCCTTTTCGACAGTTTTTGGCCAGACTCCGGTAAATAAAAATTCTTGAATTCAATTTTTTTCTGCAGTTCAAATCATTTTTTTAAGTGTAAAAATAGATTCAACACTCTCAAAAAAACCCCATGGCACCCAAAATATGCAAGTTTGACAGTTGTTAACAGGAATTCCCAAAATTCATTGCTAGATTTAGTAAAAAACTCGCCGGAAAAATGAAAAAAATGACGACAACAAAGTCGCCTGTTTAGACTAATAAAATTACTAGTGACTTGCATAAATAATTTTTCCCTTCCTATAATATACCTAAATCCAATACCAAAATTTATTTTTTAAGAAGAACAATCTCTAGTAGTTAAAATACATGCAAAACTACACATAATATAACCAATCATTCATAAATTACTACAATACATTTTTTATATTGGCTGGACAACTGGTACCCTTAATAAACTCACCATCATTGTAATAGGGACTCACCTCTTAAGCCTTGATTGTTTTTCTTAACATACTTCCTTAGTAAAGATTGTGGTTCTAACCTGTTCGGAAATCTTGGATTTCATGTTACAATGAATAGTCCAAATGTTACATGATCTACTGTATTCATTCAAGTGTGGCTTTACGGCCATGTGAGTAAAGAAACATAGTTCATTTTGTTTGTTTATGAGTATATTATTCTTTATTGAATAAATGGCTTATGATGTTTCCTATGGTAATTACCCATATTCTTGGTATTGCATTGATAAAAAGGTGGTCCACCTATTATGTGACCCATCTAATCTAAACATTTATCTTATGGGTATATGAATACAACATTATTGTTTACTAGTGATATTGTTTAAACTAAAGGATTGAATCCTATGCATAAACTTTATCCTTGTAACTATTCATGTTTTGGTTTGTTCACGGGTAAACTATTCTATGTTGTGCATTGTTTTCAAGTTGATCGTGTTTGGGGCTTGTAACTTTGATTAGTTGATTTGCATTATTATCGTTCCTAATCGAAGGTTGTTTGATTTAACACTAGTTTGATCCAAACCCTGTAAAGGGAATCCTGGCTAACTATAGTAGTTTAGTAATGGAAAGGACACTATGTTATAGCCTATGCCTGTGATATTCTAACGTATCCCTTTATTATCCATCAACTTGGTAGCATGTTGCTTAATTGCAAGGTTACGATGTAATCCGTATCCCTTATTATCCATCAACTTAGTAGCATTTTGATTAATTGCAAGGTTATGACATAATCCACTTGGCGATCTAGAGTTTTCGAAACATAAAGTGAGGTCATGTGGATGGATTGTAGGTACGAACATAATATTGAAAGGCTTTAATCTAAGTCACATGACATGATGACACAGGATACTGAGGACACATGGATTAAACATGACATAGCGACCCCCAAAAAAGACATGGGCACATGTTTTATATAAATATTAAAAATATATATATATTAAAAAAATTAACATATAGATCCAAATTATTTAGAAACTAGAACTTTTACAGAATATTGATACATCATACAGTGATACAAGTTACAAACTAAACTAGTTACTACATCAATCATTCAATGATGAATCATGATCAAGCACACAAGAATAATTGAAGTTTAGAACCATAAATTGCATATTTCTCATTAAGTTCAAATCAAAATATATTACATAGATATGGAGAGAATGCCAGTAGCAAATACAAAATAGGGAATAATCTCATAACTAGTGAGTGGTACTGGCCATTATCAACAGTCCTCCTCCATGGAAAAATCCATCACTTTCACTATTCTCTCCTCCATCCTTCTCTGTACCCAATCCAAGATCTGCTGGTGTAGAGGATGACCCCTAAAGAGGCTCATCATCAAAAGTGACCGGATCTAGCATTGGGTCATTAAGATCCATGTTGGTTAATGGAAACTCCACATTGTTGTCCGAACACATATCATCAGGAAACACATCCCACATCTTTGTTTTTCCTTTCATCAAATCCTGCCTTTGCTTGTAAATAAGACAAAGGTTGGTGTACACATACACCATTGCCTCTACCCTAGGCTGCTCAAGCCTACTCTTCCTCAAACTATACAAGTTCCCATATGTGCTCTAGTTCCTCTCATGACAAGAGGATGAAGTAACGTGAGAGAGAACCCTCATGGCTAATTGTTGTAGAATAGGACATGATGCCCCATGATTTTCCCAACAACAATAGGGCTTCTTGACCCCCTATCTCCAAACCCTCAAAAATTTCCAGTGACATTGGAGAACTCTATGAATCCCTCCTCGACCTCTTGAAGGGATGCTCTATCATGATATATCCTTCTAAATGCTACCTTCCTCCCCTATGAAATCTCTCTATCCATGTGAGGAGGGTATCTGCTAAAGGGCCCACCATTGATCCAATCATCACTGTAGAAATTCAATGAGTGAGCTAAGCAATGCAAAGGTGTGCAATGCTTATCCCACTTGGAAATAAGAATATCTTGTATGGTGGACCATAAGTTCTCTGTCGATGTCCCATACTCAAGACATTCATTATGCATAACAATGGTTTTAACAGACTCAATCATGGAATCCCATCCCTCATAAACATCTCCTAAGATGAGTCGGTCCATGTCTGCAAATCGCAACAAAGAAATGATAGGGTCCATGATCTTAATGGAAATATCTAATCTTTCCCACCAAACATCATCTAACGTGGAGAAATATCCAACCCACTCAATGTGTCCTTGGGGGCAACCACAAGATTAGAACCCACAGTCACCTCGATTCCTAACTCCTCTATTTAATCCCAACTCCCAAAGGTCAAGGGGGGTAGTCCCTACTTACTAAGTCTTTTAAATATTTTATTAGGGTTGATTTTAGGAGTTAAATTTTAATTAAGTTGTCTATGGGATTGAATGACAAGCAATCATGCAATATGCAACAATTATTCAATGACAACCAAACCTACTTGAGACTCAACCAAATTAACAACTTAAACTAGTGCCTTATCAATTGGGTTAAAATATTACAATAAACCAATGCTTGTTTAATAAAAATACATAAGATACACAAAATAATTGTATAAATTTGCTTCCAAACCTTAAAACATTCAGAAATGAAAGAAATAACTTAACTTTAAATGAAATGAACTAAATCTTGAAATAACTTGTTTGGAAATGCAAAGTAACTTTGAATAAAATTGCTTTGAAAAGTAGATATGAAAAAATGAATTAAAAAAATTGTAGTGTTTTGCAAGCGGTCCTGTTAAATTTTAGTAAAATTTAAGTCTCACTTTGTCTTAGTGGATTAGTGTCTGAGACAAGAAAAATAGAATCTACCTAATGTGACTACCTCAAATCCTTATTCTTCTATTGAGAGAAATTGTTGGGTGCTCAACAAGAGAACACAATGTTCCCTTCTAGCTCCACAAGTCAGCTCCAAGGACTAGAAGAGTGCTCAACAGGACGAAACTCAATGCCATGAGGTTGCCTTCAACCTCTACTCCTCTAGCTCCACAACTAATATTTTTTTTCTCAACTTCTAAATAAGATGTTAAAGTGCCTATTAAACTAGCCAACTAAAACTCTTGCCCTTTCTTTTCACCTAGGATAAGACGAACCAACAAGGGGAGGGAACACGGGGAGAAAATGGGGCAAGGTTTCTTAACTTGAAACAAAGAATTAAAAAATAGCTTTATACAAATCTAGCCAACAAGATATTGCAAGGATGGATAGAGCCACTTCTCTTGCAAGGTGTGGACGAAAATAACAAATGAAAACAAAAAAATTAACTTTTAATCTAGCCTCTCAACCCTCTTTCCATAAGGAAAGGGTGGGGCAAAAATTAATTTTATGGGACACAGAATTGAAACTAGTCCTAGCCCTTCATCTTTTGCAATGCAAGAGTGGGCGGAGCCCTACTATTTTAGCATGCAATTAGTGGCATACAAGAAATGATTAACTAATTAAATCCTACCCCTTCCTCTCTTGCAATGCAAGGGTGGGAAAACCCAACTACCTTTGCATGCAATGGGTGGCTGAAAATTTGAAGCAAAATACAATTTTAACTTGAAACAAAAATGAGAAGCTTAACCCAAGAGACTCTCTTGGGTTATTACAATGAAATAGAGTGAGAAAGAGTTAAGAAGTGAAGAAAATAGGCTTTTTGGCCCCCTTTTGAAAGGGACTCTGGAGTGGTTTTCAATTGAAACTTTCTGCACTTAAGACTAGACAAATTTTGGCAGAATTACCCCTTGTACTATTAAAAACCTGCAAAAAACAAGAAGCAAACTAACGGTAAAAAATGCCCAAAATCACTTTGGGAGACTATCTATGCCAGGGTAAAACTATGAGAAAAATTTCTGAATTTTTTTATGAACAACTAGTTTCTAGTAACACTTAGAAATGAAATATTTTAACTAGACTAAGATGTACAAATGAGAAACAAAATTTAGATGCAAAAAATTTCAAGGAAAGAGAATGTGCTCGCTCTTCAAATGGTTGAAGAAGTGGGGCATCTAACCGAGGAATTCCACTCTCCAACTCGGGTGACCTATAACTTGTAAGACATGCTCAACAAACAATAAAAAATGTGAGATTCTACACAATGATTCAATAAATCAAACTATTCAACCAAGAAAATGCTTGAACTTCTTAAATACAAAGGAGAAACCCCATAAGATCTATAACAAAAATAAAAATATCTCACCAAAGCAAAGAAGTTTTCTTACTTGGCCTCTAATGGCATATGCAAAGCATGTAAATGTAGGAGCAAATCACCACCAAGCAACACAAAATCTCCTTCAAAGGTTTTTTATTAAAAAACAAATGGCTGAAAATTTAAAATGGCTCACAAAAAATGAGAGCAAGTGAGAAAAATAGCATGAGAGCTTGAGAGAGTAGAAAGATTGTAACCCAAATGAGGAGGAGAGGCTTCCTTTTAAAATAAAAGAGAGGGAGAGAGGCCCCTTGCGTGTGTGCCATTTAGCAAGCATGCAAATGCCCAAGAGGGGGCCTTCCATGAGAGAGAAAAACTATGGGTAAAAAGAAAATGAGGTAAAACCTCATTTCTCTCCCCCATTGGCCCACAAATAAGCTTAGCAGAGAGGGGCACCCCTATTTGGAAGGTGGGACCCCTCTGTTTGGTTTATTTCAATTTTTCTCATTTCCCATGGTGAGAGAGGGCGCCTCCCTTAGGGAGAATGTTACTGGATAAACTAGCAAGGTTAGTGTCCAATAAGCACATATGAGAAAAGTGACCCAATGTCACCTCAGTCATGTTCCTTGAACTACTTTGGAGTGTCGTAACCTCCAAGGGCCCTTGATACTCTACAAACACTTTAGACCAAAGATACTATGCCTTCTAAAAGATCCAGTTACTGACCAGTGCCTTTAATCAACGTGATTCTATGAATAAAGAAGACATACTACTTAGATTTAGTGCTTGTAGAGATTCGATGTAAGATGCATCATATCAATGTGGCATTCCAAATATTCAATTCAAGATTTATGTGATTGGCAATAGGAGCATTTAATAGCACGATAGCATATAATAGATCATCCAGTATAAGTCAATGAAACAAGTGCATAATCAACCAATCACATCAATTACTTTTCCAATGACAAGTAGAGGATTGTTGCAATTAATAACAAAATTAATATGACAGTCCTGTAGCAGCAGTATGACAGTCTTTAATACCATTAAAGCATCCTTAATGTTATCCACAGAAGTTTGAGTAATGTAAAGTTGTGCAATGAATAAACCACAATACTTCAATTTTAGCAATTGTATGACTGTCAACAAGATGTGGTTTCAGACTGTATGCAATCTATTCTCAGACCTTACAATTTGATCAAATAGGACAGCCCTTTGAACAGAAGCAAATTTGTAAATAACAACTAACCTTAATTGTTGTCTTGTGTAGGTATCATGGCAAGAAGGGAGGATTGTTCAAGCTTGACAGTCTGCAATTATTTGCAGCAGAGGGAAGGCCTTTTTTGAAGGTTGTTACGGCCTTGGAGAGACCACAAAATGAGGGTCGAGGCAAAGAAGAGGCCTAGGAGAGAGGACCAAGCCTCAAAAGAGGAAGGGCAAGGGTCTAGAGGAAGGGAGCGGGCTGTTGTAGGTTGGTTTTGGGCTGCAGGAGTAGGGTAGAAATAAAAAAGGGTGAGGTCGAGGCTAGGAAAAGGGAAAAAGGGGACTGTTTAGGAAGCCATAGGGCTTCTGGGTGAGGGAAAAGAGTAGGTAAAGGTTTAGGGAAGCAAAGGGTAGGTTAGGGTAATTTTAGGGTTTTAAGAGTTTAAATGTTTTTAGGTTTTTAGGGCTTCCCCAAATTTTGCCCTAGGGTTTGTAGGGCTAAGAATGGAAGATCGAAATTTTAGGGAGGAGGGTTGAAATTTTTGAGAGGCCCAAAATCATAAAAAAGATTATTTTTTATTTTTAGGGTTTTAAGCATAAAATTGCAGACCTAATTCTCACCCTAATTCTATCATGAAAATGCCAAATTACACATGAAAGTGCAAGACAAATTTGATAAAAAATGACAACTTAGGGTTTTGATGGATAATACTGTTAAACCCTAGCCTTAGAGGAAGGTGACCAGCCTTCCTCTTGGAGGTATTTCTCCTTGTCAACTAGGTTAGGGCTTCTTGAAACAACCTCTAGGGTTTGTTTCAAGAGCCTAAACTAGGGAAAAGTTGGAGATCCAAGGCTAAACTTTGTAAAAACCTCATCTTGTGAGTGTTTTTACTATGTTAAGGCCCTATTCAAAGAGAGTGCGTCCCTAGGGCTACCATTTAATCATTCAAGAAGAAAAACTTATCTACCATTCACCAAGCAAGACTAAAAAATTAGAGTTCTTCTAACCATTCTAACCCTTCTAGCATCCACAAAGCATGAGCAAACCAAAGAGAGCATCCAACTTCATCCATAAGAGCAAGAAAAAAACCCTCCAAGAGGTGCACATCACTCCAAGCGACTATCCTGGGTAAAAAAGTAACATAATGAAGTTTTGTCCCATCAGTTGTGATTTGAAATTGAAGTGAGGAGATCTATTTATATGTTCTCACACTCACTTTACAAATAAAACCAGGCCGACATGCCTTAAAATTTCAATTTGAAATTATAAAATGTCAACTTAAAAATATAACATGAAATAATATAAAATGATTAAATTTGTGGGTAACTTGGGGTATTTTCCCCAGAGTTTACCCAAAACTGACTAAAATAGCTAAAAATGAGCAAATTACTCTGAACTGAAGGCTAGAGTAAGTAGGGGAGGGATGTCATGCCCCATCTAACAACAACAATGTTGATAATCCCTCAATTTCCCCCCCCCAAAAAACAAGCAGTACGACTTGGTGGAGATGATGGCGTCATCAATGGAAGAGGCCCAAGGAGAAAGGGCACTAGTTTGCAAAGGGACCAATAGGGTGCCTGAGGTGACCTAGAAGAGAGACAAAAGCCTCACAGGTGAAAGAAATGTCACCGGAGTAATGAAATAAGTGGGGGTCATGTGACCTAGTGATCTACCCGTAGGATCCCCAAACACCAACCCCAAGGTTAAAAACCCCAACAAAGGGTAGTCAACAATGCCACTAAGCCATTGTACTCCTAAATACAAAACCAAAGGGTCTGGCCATAACCATCCCTCAGAAATGTTGGATAACACCTGTTATGGTCTAAGAAAAATGACCCTCTCTCCTTGGGGACCCATCTAAAGTGCGCTGGTACTGGTACCACATAACAAGATACAACTTCAATTTTAAGAAACACTTGCATGGGGGGGCCTTTTTGCTTCTAATCATCTTGAGTACATAATATAACTTTAGTAAGCTTAACTTCCCCCTTTAAGTGACTTTAGGCATAGTACAAAAATTTGTCATTCTAATTAATGGCCATTTTCCCTGATTTTTGGGCTGACTTAGGAAAACATGCCCAAAACCTTATCAAAACTCAATGGCTTGACTAAAAACTAGGTCCAAGGGTGTAGGGGGTATTATGCCATTGATTTTGAGTACCCGCACCCTTATTTATGGGCATTAGGTGCCACTTAACCCTCTTTACATTACATCTTTTTTTATGTTGAGGGACATTTTTTAATTACCAAAAATTAAAAAAATCCTAGGCAAAACTTAATGAAATTCCGCAAGACTATAGATAATGTCTAGCATGGTAACATACAACACTCCTAGACCTTAGTCGCCCCACAAGCTCGATCATTAGAGCTCCTTTCACTACTTTGGAGGAATTTTTGAGTGAAAATACTCATGAAATTAAAGTCGCTTAAAAGCAAATTTAATTATCCAAGGGAAAAAAAATTCTATGAAAGGAATTTCCTAATGATAAAGTCCTAGGTGACTAAGTTTTACAAAAATTGACACTCATGCTGACATATCATTACAAAATCCCTCGCAGGGGTGTGACAATTTCATAGAGAAGAAGAAGAAGAGAAAAGTAAGGAAAAAATTCCTTGTTGAGTCTTCTGGAGCTTGAAAAATTTGCAAGGTACACTTCATTCATCTTCATGGTACATGGTTTCCCATCTAGTTGGCTTGGTGGTCAACAAACCCAATATCACCCTGATCACAAATCCTTCACTTCTTCGGAGTGTCTTGACCTCCAAGGAGAGAGCCCTTATCTGAGTGCCTATCAATAATCACACTAGATATCTTCCACAATCTCATGCAAAGATTAATGCCTTTATGGAGTCAAAAAGAGAATGAAGAATACATATCAAGTACAATTATACTCGGGCAACAGTCGGTGTCAACATATACGATAAGCAATGTATGCACAAGTTAGTATTGCAGCCATATGGTTCACTACATATTACTTGTCATTTAAGATTTAGGTTCAACATTCAATAGTATTCAAAATATACCAAATCACAATTCATATCAGCATGTGATATTCCACTTTAAATCCGATGTATTATCAGCAGTCAGTGAGTGCATTTGCATTGATGGATAAGCCACATTACGATAGTATGTCAGTATTAAGTTGTGTGAGAAATATTGCAAATAGATCAATATGCAACAGTGTATTAGTATGACAGCAGTGACCCTTTATATTATATAGTATTCCTCAAGGTATTTAACACCACTGTGCACATCAATTAGTTCCCCAATTCACAACTATAAGCAGGAGCATCAAATAGAGCATTAATTCATTGTTTAAACAAGTATATTAACCTCTGTTTAATATTTTGCAGGTCTATTATAGAGGCAGCAGAGGCTTCAAACCTAAAAAGGACACTCAAAGGAGCCCTAAAGGCCTCATTTTAGGGTTTAGGTGGGTGTTCAAGGGAAAAACGAGGTGAGAAAGGAGACCGCTAGGGCGTAGAAGGGGTAGTTTGGGTCTGAAAAGGGGTTAGGAATTAGTTAAGTTTGACATTCTGCAATTTTTTCAACAGTGAGTAGTGAAGGAGGGCCGAGGGCTCCAAAGGTAGGCTTGAGGGGGTTTTAGGGGTAGCCAAGGCAGGCCATGAGGCCTAGGAAGATGGGAGGAGCAGGCCACAACCCTTTTAGGGCTGCAAATTTTTCAATTTTGTATTTTTTAGGGTTTAAAAAAAAAAAAAATTGTGGACCTAACTTGCCAATGAAAATGAAATATTTACATATGAAAATGTAAAAGTTTGAAGAAGAAGAAAGATGAGGGACTAGATTATGTCTCTATCCCAGCCTAGAAGGGATCGATTTCAATGTCACTTCTCAAGGAAAGGACTTCCTACCTTTGAAAGTTAGGGTACCTACAACAACCACTAGGCTTCATTGTGAGGGCCTAAATAAAAGCAAAAATGGAAGTTTAAGGCTAATATGCTAGTGAAAGACTCCAACAATGGAGGTATTCCAACCTACAAGATGATAGGACTTAGAATGAAACCCTATCTAGGTTAGAAGAATGCACCAAAAATCAGTATCATTCAACTAAAAGAAGAAAAACTTACCAAGTTTAATAAAGAACGAGAAAACATTGATGATTTAGGTCATCCAATGTGAAGGAGTTATACCAAACGATTCAAGCATCAAATTGCAGCAACATGCAAGCCCTAGAATCATCCATGTTTACTTTGCAAAAGAAAGAGAAGTCATCCTCAAGAAGTTTGCATCACCTAACCCAAATAGAAAGAGCATAAAATGTTTTTATCCCATGTGTTGTGTTTTGCAAATGAAGTGAGGAGGGATTATTTATAGCCTCTCACACTAAATTTTTACAAATAACCAAGCCTACAAGCCATTAAAATGGTAATGTGAAATTATAATATAAAATAATCTAAGGCATGGGTAACTTGGGGCATTTTCCCCATAGTTACCAAAAATTGTCGAAAATAGACTAAACTAAGCTAGTGGCTCCACTCTAAAGGATAGAGTGAGTAGGGGGGAACGTCATTCCCCATCTAACCCCAACGATGCTGAAAAACCCTCAACGCCCCCCTTCAATCAAGCTTGAAGGCCTGGTAGCTAGGATGACATCATCAATTCTTTGAGCCCAAGGAGAGAGGGTGTTGTGTTGAAAGGAGGCTAGGAGGGGTTCCTGGGGTGACTAGAAGAAGAGGAAAGTGCCTCTGAGTGGAACGTTGTCACTTGTATGAAGATCAAGTAGGGGGTCGTGTGACCCAGTGACCTGCCCCTAGGAGCCCCAGACACTAACCTCAGTGCTACAAGCCCTAAAATGAGCCACTCAACAATGCCACTAATCCATAGTACTCCTAAAGCAAAAATCAAAGGGTCTGGCCATAACCATCCCTCAAAAGGTGTAGATAACACCCCCATCCTGGCCCTGAAGAAGAAAAAACGACCCCTCTCCCTGGGAAGATATCTGAAAATGAGATGGTACTGGTACAGCGTAACAGAGGTCATGTTCCATACATCTTCCAACTAAATTAGCATCTAACGATATCACAATTTAAGTTCTATTTTGGTGAGGAATTTTGCTCTTCTAAGGCTATCAAGAAATTTATCAATTTGTAGTGGATAATGATTGTTCACTATAAATTTGTTGAGTGATCGATAGTTGATGGCGATGTTCCATGTACCTTCTTCGAGACTGGCACAATTTGGATAAAACAAGGCAAATAGTTGGGTTGAACAACATCTTGTAGAATCAACTCTTGAATATGGCATTGGATCTCGTTGTTCTCCAAAAATGATTTGTGACAGAGTGGTTTGTTGAATAGAGGTGAGTTAGGGGCCAAATCTATGGTGTAACACACTTGACATGCTAAAAACACCATGCAAGGATCATGGAAGACATCTTTGTAGTCCTCAAGCAAGACAATCAAATGTGTCTTTTTTGGGGCAAATATGAAAGAAGTAATTTTATGACTTGGCAAATTTTGGCCTTGAGCCAAAACATCTAGAGCACAAAATTCTAGGTGCACTTGGTGACCCTACAATATTACTTGACAGAATTGAGTACAATACTACTTTTCTATAGAATCAATTGTGGTACTGCATATGTGATGCTATACTTGAGAGCTTAATGAGGTGCAGTTTAGCTTGGTAAGCAGCATACCTTTCTCACATGTATCCAAGAAATTGTTATCATAGAATGTGTAGCTACCTCCATGGTAAATCCTATCCAGGATGGGAAAAGGATGGGAAGGCAAACCTAGTGACCTCAGAGTGCCTCAACCCTTGCAAGTGATGCAAGTGTCACATCGAATGAGGCGCTTTGCGCTTTAGGCAATGCTAGAGCAAAGCCAAGGGGGAGACCCTAGATAATCAGTGAAGGATAGTTGACGCAAATTCAAGACACACAAGCAAACAAGTATATGATTGATGCAACACAAAGTGGTCTTGGAAATCAAACCCTAGATCAAAGAAATAACTAAGGGAATGGAAACAAATTAAAAGCACAGATGAGAAGGCTTAAGGAAATTATGAAATGCTCACCCGATATAAATATATATATTCCCACTAGCCAAAGCTTATGATCAGACCTAGGATGAATTAAGTGCTAGACAAAATAACTAGATAGTGACCAAGTTGGGAAAATAATCAACAAAATTTGAAATGGTCACGGGATAATGAAATAATGTGTTTCTAGCACCTTGAATGGAGGTTGTAACGCACAATAAACAATCTAGAACACACAAACCACACACTCAAGATCCCAAGTCAAGAAATCGTCGGCAGCCCAAGGATGGTGCACCTTTGCCAAAGAGACCAGTGCCTAGTAGGGTTAAAAGGATTCGGAAAAGCATGGGGCTTGGTCCCTAAGGTTTTTATGCCATTTCTAAAGTGGGTTTCGAAAGAAAACAAGATTTAACAGTGGCATTTAAAACTGTAAATTTTTAGGGTTTTTTTTCTTTGTTTCAGTTTGACTATGGAATGAAAAATGAAAACAAGAGAGGCCACGAAATAATTACTTGGAATCTTAAGTTGGTGAGGTTACTCTCTCCCTACTAGTTAGCAAACTCAAATACTTTGAATTTCCACCATGAACAATCTTGAGTCTTTGTCCCCAAAACATCCTGCCACAACAACATAAACAATGTTAGCAATCGGCAAAACAAAACTTCAAAATTCTATGACAAAACTTACAAATGATTGCAAGAATGAGAAATACAATTGTTAATTCATAAGGTGGCAAATTTGCAAATCAACCTATTAGCAAAACTCCCTCAACGTGATGCCAAATGAAAAGGGGCACCCCCACCAATTCGCCTAGCTAAGATGCCCTCCTGCAAACAAATGGAAAATAATGTTGCTTGGGATGGATAAATCAAAATGTGGATAATGCTTCTGCTCGGAAGATTTCACAATCACATATACACGAATTTTGCACAAAACAAGTAAGTAGAGCAATCTCTCTATTATCTTTCTCAAAGAGCTAAAAGTCCATTACAATGAGAAAGAGAGCATATATTATATATATAAATCTCTCAACAAAATCCCTAGCCTCATAAGGATGATGGGCTAGGATCTAATCTCATCCATTCAAATCAACGGTCCAAAACAATCCAAGTCAAGAGAGTAGGTCCCCATCAATGGGTGTACATAGCAAATACAATGTGAAATCACAAGGGAAATATGGGAGGTCACCTAGGGGCTATAGTCTCCCTAAGGCTCCCCCATTACAAGGCCAAATAATGTGCAAGAGATGGGATCCATGCTGCCCCAAACCAATGTGCCCCCAATGAGCAAGTGCACCCCCTCCAGGATGAAAGAACATGAAGTGTGGGCCTCCAAACTCAAACAATGCCTCATATCCAAGCTCAAAACAATAATCATGATGTCCACAATACTCTAAAATCACATATTACCCCACATTACTCCACTTTGACAAAGTTGCTAAGTCCATGGTTTAATTTTTCAATTTAATTCTTGTTGGTGCAATTTTCTGAATTGGACCAAAATGGCCACTTCCCTCACCCAGATTCCCGAAACAACTGTTCCAATGGATTTGTAAACCCCAAATCCACTATTAGTGGTCACAAGAACCACTCAAATCCATCAAGTATGCTCAATTTGGCTCATTCTAGGCCAAATTAATTAAAATGTGACTCTGCTAGCCATTAATAAATAAAAGATCTCTTCATCCGGGCCATTTCATGATGAAATGAGGCATGAAAGTATGAAGGGGGCCCATATAGACTCTAAAAAACAAAAATCACAACCCCAGATCCAAACTTCTTAGGACCCCAGTTTTGGCTTGGTCAAACTGGCCATATCTAGGAAAATGACCTCTGAAAACCTGCAAAGCACAAGGGATGCATGGTGTTCCCTTATTTATATTAGTAAACCAACTACAACATTAAGCAATAAGTGATTATGTTCCAACAATTAAAATACAAGTAAAACTAGGCTTAAATTGAGCAGACATGTTATCTCTTATGAAGCCTCCAATGTATGCACACTTACAGTGTTGGTCATCTTGCTAACAATGGGTGAGGCGACAAATAAAGGCTTAAGGAAGAGGGGAATACTTGTACTTTAATGTTGAGATCCTTTGGACAAGTAAGGGAAAACATGGGCCATAATGACATAAATATGTTGGAGAACAATAGGGAATGGTAGTGTCTCACAAATGGGATAAAGTGCTTGGGATGAGTTCACAGGTAACTGTAATTTGGTGAGGTTCTAGAGGACACTTAGAATTAGTTGTCCCTACTCCATATCATGTCCCATCCCTTAGGCTCCATGATGTATAATCATTACAATGATTTCATTTACATGTGGCCAAGCATTCATTTTGATTTGGCATTTGTTCCTCATCCGCTTGGCCTTATTCACTTTAATTTCACATTTTCCTTTTTGGCTTGATTCAACTTTACTTGGCCATTTTTTGCTTTGAATTTCTCTCTCTTTGGATACAACATGATACACATAGACAATGCAATGATAGAAGTAACATATTGTTTCGGGGACTAATGTGATGACACCTAGTGGAAAGCATAACTCTATTTGGCACTACAACATCAGGAGAAACTAACAAGGAAGTAGATCCACGATTGAAGCTATACTCCTACACACTCCAGATCCGAGACACAGATAACATGGGGTCCAACATGGATAAGGGTCAAAGGGGGAGGTCCTCTAGATCACAAATCTAGATCACAAATCTAGGTGCAAATCAAGTTTATAATCCAGTGTGAAAGGGTCGGATGGGTGGAGACAAGTGTAAGGTGATTCCAGATCTAGCACAATAGGATAAAGATGACCATGTCTATACCATAGGTAGGGGAAGGAGCCAATGTGCATATAGAGGAGCCTTGCATTCAAGGCACCATGACTACAAAGAATGTTAGCCTGTGATATCAGTCGATAGACAAAGGATCATTCACATTATTACTCAAAGCTAGTCATGTTACTAATATAAATAAACGAGACAAGAACATGACCTCAAATGTGCAAATACCATATACCTGCTTTGCCATATACCTGTTGTACTGCCTGAATCCAGAAGATGGGCTTTGAAACTAATGGCCAAGGGAAACACCAACAATCTCTATGTTGCTGCATCATATGGCCAAGACGTAACAATCTCACTTTTATGGGGTAAATATGGGAATAACTGTGATAGGAGAGCATGGAGTACTAAGTGATCTCTACATGTGGGGAACACTGTTGATGATGGATGTCTCATGACTCTGCTCATGTAATGACTGGCTCTAGTCCCTGATACTGGATTTGCATCATGGTGGCTCCAACTAACATGGATGTGCTAACAAAAGTATATCACAAATGTCTTGTGTAACTGTGTCACAAAGGAGTTTTCCCCTTTTTGCAGAGAATGCAAACTACAAGTGATATCAATGAGTGACTCATTGTTGCTTGCATTCGTACATCCAACAAAATGAATAAGTTTGGACATGGATCTATTGGCAAGCACTTCTTAGTGTCAATTACAACCAAGTTTCATTAAATTTCATAACCAAAGATGGTGCAAAGTGATTAACCATTGACCCAAGCCTCGTATGGAACAAGTTTTCACATTCTTCATCTTATGCTTCAATTGTTTTTACAATGAACACTTTTGAATATTTATGATTTTGATATATTGGAAGTTTTGTATTTTATACTTGCTAGAATTTCTAAAATTTAGATGTTGCTTACTTTGGCCCCATCAGCAATAACTTTAGTCTTGAGAATGTCAATGAAGGTTCATTCCTGAAACTCTTTCATTAAATACTGTCACAGGGGTACAACTAGGTGCAGATACAATAAGGTCAAAAACTTCTTGAACTATGGGCAGGGAAGTAAGTCAGTTCCATTTATAAAGGAGGAGGTCATCAGGGTCCTAGTATGGTATGTACTGGTGCAGCCTAAGGAGGGATATCACCTATGCAACTATGAGTATCTACTTTCTTACCAAATCAAATGTAGTTTCCTGTGACCTACTTTCCCAACATGTAGCCAGAGATTTGTTGATGTTAAATGTCACATTATCCTCTAAAATGAAGTGTGTATTCAAACTTCAAAGCTATAACTGTTAATGATATATGCTACAATCTTGAGACAAATCCTATGATATTGCAATGTTATCAAAGATATCTCTCATGGAAAACAAACTAAGGCCATACCCAAACGAAATAGTTTTTGGTGCAAGACGTTCTTATCATTTGGTACCCACCTTAAAATTGCCTAATCTTGCTGCTGCAATAATCAATGGGATAAGACATTTGTCCCTGGGACCAAATATACTGCTTGGGCGTAAAGCACATGTTAGCAGCCCTTCTCTTCCATTAGATTGCAAAACCATTGCCTCAGCCTCTGCCTTCATCTCAGAATAGACATCATCATGCTGCAGCAAGCAAGTCAAACAGAATATAACATCTATAACAGCAAATTAGGTTGCAGAATATCTGCCTCAACTGCATCAGAAATGCTCCTTACAAAGAAGAGTAATAGTTCTAAAGTATATCATCTATTATTGCAGACTTTGTTGCAGAATATCTGCCTTGATTGTATCAGAAATGCTCCTTTGAAAGGAAGAGTAATGATTATGATTAAATATCTGGCTAACTCAAGAAATGCTAACCTAACTCTGGAACTGTTAATAAGACATACCTTGTCAGGATATGGCAAGGATTCATCCCCATTAACTATATCATGAACACCATCAAAGACAACACTTGAAGAGCTCATATAAATAAGCTTCTTAATTTTGCACTCAAGACAAGCACTTATTACATTACGCGTGCCTGCAAAGTATAGAACCAAGGTGATATAAATGTGAACTTCAATTGAAAAGGATCAACCACACCAAAGATATCTATGTAATAATCATCCTCAAGTTTTTATAAATTCAGAAAATCTGGTATCTTTAACAAAAATATTTAAAATTTGTGAAAACTAACCTTGAACTGTGACATCATAATGAAGCTTGAAATCATTGATGGATGAATCTGGTGAAGCCATGTGGAAGACAACAGATGCCCCTTGGAAGACTGCAAATAATAGATATTCAGTGTAAAATAGAATATACAATCATCATGCAGTAGGATAATTAAGCCATAACCATAATAACTAAACAGTCTTTGAGCCAAACCATAAAAAAAATCATGGAGCAGACCATTCTACCCCCAACTGATATATTCTCTGCTTCTTGAATATAGATTGATAGAAATAGGCAGTAACAAAACATTGGATAAATGCTCCTATATGGATAAAACACAAAGTAAAATTTGCTCCTACATGGAGAAAAGCATATACAGAAAGTAGAAACAAAAGAATTCATGCCAAAGAAAGAAAAAAAAAATACTTGAGAAATGGTGTTCAAGCTGGTGAAGATCAATTTAGCATTACAATTCAAACATGGCAGGTAACCAATTTCAATGGGCCTTGATTCATGAATACTCTGAGAGGAAATCTTTGCAAACTGAGCTAAACTAAATAGCACATCACAATGTCAAGTAGCTGATGCAGTATAACTTTTTGTATTGATCCTTCAGCAACTTTTGATCATTATTTAGCAACTGAAGCTATTTCGGAATCTGAATTGTGATGCAGAAGCAGATAACAGAAAGGAATGAGCTTTGTTGATACTCCAAATCATCCTCCATTATGATATTTAATCATACTCAAGGCACCAATCCCCTACCTGTAATAGGGCTCAAGTCATATATTTTGGATAGGCATATCCTTTCTCTATGTACAAACAAATTGTTGGAACTTGGATGTGTGTCAAGTGACATCCACATAAATTAGTAGAAGACTCAAAAAATTACTGAAAATAAGGTGGAACCACTAAGAATTTTTGGAACATTGTGGATAGCTGTGGCTTCACAAGGTTCCTATAATTTACTTGTTACTGTCGAGACTTGAAACCACCAAAGTCATAAAATTTGTTCAGTTAGAGAAATTGCTATCATGCAATTATATGAATCTCACATCAGAGTATTTGAAACAGCATCACTATGTTGTAGGTTTCAGAAATTAGAATTTTATGCCAGAAAAGAACAATTATGTGTAACTGGTTAAAACTACATGGATGAAAGCATTATCCTTTAAAGTCATTATCCTATTATGACAAGGGAGAAAAAGAAGTTGCTAAGTTACAATTAATAGAAATAGTTTCTATAATCAGGCCACTGAACCAATAGTGGATACTAAAACTAGATATTTTAATCCATGAAGAAGACTGGATGTGCTGCTACACAGCAAATAATTGAAGATTATATCAGATATTTTATTAGTGTGATAGCTTGTTGCAGGGGATTTGGAAAGGACAAGTTCTTTCAAAAGGGATCATTTGCATGTGGCCTTTGTAAGTGCCAAGGATCTAGAGTCAAATCACCTTGAAATTTAATTAACAGTAATAATCTTTCAAGTGCTAGACCCTTTTTCCAAACATGGCTTTGGTAGCCACACTGCTGATTGAGATGTTTCTGCAACACACTGCTCAAAGCTTCAAATGACATATGATATTCCCAATATATGTCAGAGGTTAAGAATTGACATGATAGAGCTGTGGGGGTTTAATCATTAATGAGATATAGGGTTTGATGAGCTTGTACATGTCTCCTGCTTCTGTCCTTGTCACCATTACTCCTTGCTCTGCCAATCTAGCTGGCTTGTGCTGGCATTAAATGGCTCACAGACCTCTGCCATAAGGCTGATGAGAACCATTTATGGCTTCTCCAAGGCCCGAAGATGGACCATTTGACCAATCTTTGGTGTGGTAATTCACAATAGTTTTGCTGCTGATACCTGCAAGCACAATGGTTCCTCCAAATGTGCACTTGAAATTTGCCCCAAAACTTTACCACAAGGTAATGACAAAATCCTTGAAGATATTCCTATTGGTATTTCTGTCTCAAAGTATGAAGAAACTTTTAATTCATATAAAAAGAACACAATACTTGGGTACTTTGTCGATCACATACCTCTAGAGACCATGACTAAGGCGTGGGTTAAGAAGGTATGGGAGCCACGTGGTTGACACTGCCTTAGCACCCATGACTTGACTAAAGGATTTATATTTTTCATTACTTGAGAAATTGTAAAATGTTGCCATCACTGCCCATGGACCTAGGTCTTCCATAATACCCTCCTTTTGTTTTTGTCCTATGTTGAAAAAAAAAAATTCAAACAAAGTCCCATCTTTGTTGCCCAATGTGGATTGCATTCCTCGACCCCCCCCATACAATTATGGCCTTTCCTTGAGAGCAGTTATGCACTAATAAATTGCTTCATTTCTCATTAACCTCCTCATTGTTTCAACCCTAGGTCCCAATAAAGGGTTTGTATAAGAATTAAATTGTTAAAAGACCTCAAAAAAATTGTCTTAATCTAGGTCAAGGACAAGATAATCAAGCAACCAATTTGCTATATCAATATGCTTGTTATGCCACACTTTGCGGGCCTTACCTTTTTCCAGATAAATTTTTGCTTTTGAAGCAAAATGCAAGCCAGAGTATTGAGGCCTATCTTTGTTGCTCTTAGTGCCCCCCCCCCCTTCGATGTGATGAGATGGGTTATGACATGTTGATAAGTGATATGCCAATGTCTCTACTGCCAATACCATACCATGATGATGAATTGATGAATGATGTACTCTGCTGCTATTGTTTTAGTTGATGTACTGACTGTCTGATGAGTATGGATAGTAGTATCACACTTTTCAAGTTGACAAAGGTAGTAGATCCTTGATATATTTATGTACCATTGAACCTAGGTAATGTTTGAGTATCCTGCAAGGGATTGTACCCCCTCCTTTGGGTCCATAATATGGCTTCCATCCATCCATCTATTTCACTTCATAATGTTGGTTTGCATCCTTGGTTTGAGGATTGATGAAGTTGGCCCTGGTGTCCCCTCCTTTGTTATCAGTTTTTGATGTTAACTGTTAAGAAAATGTGTCTTAGAGTTGACTATGTCATAGGAATTCCTCTAGATAAAGGGCCTGGTGGGTTCGCAACCCAAGTATGCCTATGATGCTAAAATGAAAATGGGTGATGTAAATGCAAATAAAACTAAGTCTCTTGGTTTGGAAGTATGGGGATTAGGCACCGTCGAGACTATAGACGCTTGACTGGTACATATCACTAACCACCCTAACACTTTGTGTGGATGCTTTGCCACTCTCGCATTATTTAGTGGAAGCTCCTTTGACTCCCATGATTGGCATCTCTTCCAATTCAATGAATTCACCCTATCAAAGCAAGGCTATATCCAAATGAAGGGTGCATCTCTCTGACACTCCTATCAAAGTAAGGCTATATCCAAATGAAGGGTGGAGTATATCCTTTTCCCAGTACACCTTGAGTCAACCAACTCATTCTTTGACCAAAAGTTTCACTTGTCTAACCTTGTTTTTTCTAGCTTACTCACCCCATTGAAGAAAACGATCCTTACAAGTACTTGAATATGGTCATGGATCTGGTTAGTAGGTAAATCTTGCTTCTTAGAAACTTGTCTGAAGATACTTGTGGTGTAGGTATCTAGATAATCATGTATACATGACTAGTTATATGATGAATCAGTTTGATAGTTAATGGCTTCTTGTATGTATTGTTCCACGTAGAAACCCTTTGTTGTTGATCCACCAAGGACAAATGCAATCGTAGTACATCCTCCTTCAATGCCTCAAATGATTTATCAACTCTTCTTCAATGTATCAATGTTCCCAAGATGAATATAATAAAATGTATTTTTTATTCTCCCTAGGTAAAGTTGGCCCTACTAGGGTAAGAGGTCAGCCCAGTCATGTTTTAGGTCAATCCCTTGATGTATATAAATAGGGAGGTGCCCTCCCTCATTTAGACACACACTCACTCACTCAAGTTCGCATGAGGAGAGAGAGAGAAACAAGGAGGAGAGAGAGAGTTGAAGAAGACTTCTTATTCTTAGGTTTTTCCATCTTGTGATATTGTCTTAGTGGCGGAACTATTATGAGGAAGTTTGCGGGATTTTCTCCTTTAAGGTTTCCCCAAGAAAAATCTTTCTCTTGTGTATTTGCTCTATCTTATGCATCTTTTTGTGCTTGTTATTCTTTCAGGTAAAGATCCTAATCAATTTGAATTAGATTAGAAAAACTAACATGGTATCAAAGCTTCTCTAAAAGATGGCACTGTGCAGCAGTGGAAACTAGGGCTTCCTGGTTCAAGGCCTTCTCTCCATGAATCATCAAGAAAAGAGGACTAGGATAACCCACCCTAGGAGGGCGCATCTTTTGGTGGAAGCATAATCAAATTTAGAGAAGTTTCAATTTTTGACAACGGGACACTATGGGAAGAAACTAGGGCATCAAATTTCGGAGGCTTCCCACAACAATTTTCAGAAAAGGACCTTACTGAGAAACTCACCTCAAGGAGCCGCATCTTTCTATCAAGAAAAAATTCCAAAATTCCAAGTTTGGAAAATTAGGGTTTCTCTAACAAAATCCTAGGTCAGCTAGCTCCAGAATCAGGTCGGACACCTCAAATTAGTAAGATCTAAATCTCTATTATTTCCATTTGAGGTTCTCAATTCAAGATGATTCATCATACCCAGCTTGAGGATAAACTTAAGGGAGCTGACAACTTTCAAGCATGGAAGTACAAGATCTCCCTAATCCTTGAAGAAAATGATTTGGATCAGTATATCAGTAAAGAAGTTCCAGAACCAGAGGGAGATGAGGCTAAGGCTATCCATAAGAAGAACCTGGTCAAGGCCAAGAGAATCACTGCATATTCTATTAAGGATCATCTCATCACCCATGTGTCATCCTTGAAGACACCTAAGGAAGTGTTTGATGCTTTGACGAAGTTGTTTAAAGGAAAGAACATCAACCGAAAGATGGCATTGAGGAACCAGCTGAAGAATGTGAATATACAAGACTCAAAGACCACGCAATCCTACTTCACAAGGGTTGCTCAAATCAAGGAACAACTTGAAGCAGTTGAAGAGAATGTAGAAGGAAAGATTGTTATTACCACCTTAAATGGTATCCCTAGATCGTGGGATTCATTCATTCAAGGAAAATGTGTCAGAAGGAGGTTGATCAATTTCAATAGACTCTAGGAAGAATGCACACAAGAAGAAGCTCAGCTCATAACAAGAGAAGAGAAGAGGGAAGCAACTGAAGTTCAAGCTCTCACAGTCCACACCAGAAGATATCATAGAGCAGGATCACCATCACAACAAAAGGGAAGACCATCACAAAAGAAATTCAGAAGAGATCCCTCCAATATTCAATGCTACACTTGTGATGAGAAGGGGCATTACTCCAAAGATTGTCCCAGAAACAGAGGCTCCTTCAACGAGAAGTCAAATAAGAAAATACATCATGCTCACACCGCTGAAGATGATGAACCAACAATAAAGAGACTCAAAGCAAAAACTGATTCAAGTGATGAAGAATTTTTCCTAATCTCAGCACTCACGAGAACTATCTCACATGGAAGCAATGATTGTGTTACCAGTTGAAATGGCAGTCCAAGCCACTGGTAAGCATGTGAGGATGAAGTGACCACTGTCACCTCAATCAACTTCTCCCAACTGCTTTGGAAGCCTAAGCCTCCTAGGGGAGAGCCCTATTACGACTCTGAAAAGACACTAAGACAAAAGATATCTTCTTTTGAGGATTGTTAGTGATCAGTGCCTAATGGAGTCAAATAAATAGCAAGAAGGATGTACTTTATGTACAATGTGCAAATATTTGCCAGTAGTGCATTCGTCAAAGGTAAGACAATAATATGACAAGCAAATACAAGTATTGCACCACAACTCACTAATCCAAACAAGCATATGCAGTAACACCTATTAGTTATTCATGGATGTAATTATGGTAGTTCTCTTTATCCAGATGTTAAATGCATTCTTAGCTTAAGTATGTGTCATATAAGTAAAATGTTTACCATGTTAGAAATGCACATATATATCACTTATCAGTATTAAGTACAATAGTGTAAGTGGTAATATAGCAGTCATTAATGCAGCATTATCATACAAGTGTAACAACAAACCATGGCAGCAATAGTTAGCACCTTTACACAAGAAAGAAACACCATTCATTTCGGGTTAAAACTTGATTTTTATGTGTGTGCAGCATGTACAGTGGTATGTATTCAGTCATAGTTAAAGAATCAGCATTGTATGACAGTAATTAATGTTAAATTATCATATAAAATTTGATAACAAAATCATGGCAGTAGTAGTATTATTTAGGACTTGTCTAACCACTAACCAATGATGTATTTGTTATGTTTGAAGGTGTAAATGAGGACTGTTGTAATGGGAAAGGAGGGCTGCCACAAAGTAGCAGTGAGTTAAAAAACAGGCTGAGGGTTTTGGAGAGGGGAGGGCAGTTTAGGTCCTTTTTTTTAGGTCTGATTTTTAGGAATTTATGGCAGATTTTAGGTTTTTTGGAATTTTGGAATTTTTAGGGTTCCTATCATTTCGCCTTACGGGTATAGGGACAAAAAGGGAAAGCTGAATTTATAGGAGGGGGTCCAAAATTCTAGGAAGGTAAAAAATTCACGAAAAAATATATTTTTGATTTTTTTAGGGTTTTTTAAATTTTTTTTAATGCTTTTAGGTTTTTAGGGCTTCTTAAAATTTCGCCCTAGGGTTTTTAGGGACAAGGAAGGCAAGGCAAAATTGTAGGAGAGATGGCCGAAATGTTAGTAAGGCCAAAAAAACGAGAAAAAATGTTTTTTTTATTTTCTAGGGTTTTTAACATAAAATTGCAGACCTAAAACTAATTCTAAACTAACCCTAGAACTAGGTTTTTTAACTGTTTTTTGAAGAGGTGTGAAAACCAAGGGAACTAACCCTAGCAAAAAGCCCTATCACAACCTAGGGCATCTAGTGAGGATGGCTAACCAAGAGAGGAAGAGTTCCTAGGTCAAGCAACTAGCCTAGAAAAAGTAAGGAGAAACCCTAGGGCACCCTCACAAGGAAACATGCCTCAGTTTGCTAAGGTGACAAGAATGAAAGGTAATGGCCTATCCTAGGAAAAGGTGTAACACTAGGGCTACCACTAACACTTGATCATGCACATCCATCAACATTCAAACAAAAAGATGAGAAGCCTGACCTTTTTGTGCTAGTGTTCATCCAACAAATCAAAACATCACCAAGCAAATAACTTCACCAAAGAATTACTAGAAAAAGCTTGCATTCACCCAGAAAAACTTCCTCAAGAGGAGCGCATCCATCCAAAGAGCCTTAGGAAGAGTAAAACAAATGCAGAGTGTATTATCCAATAAGTTTTGTCTTTAAAATGAAAGTGAGGAGATCTATTTATATGATCTCACACTCACTTTTTACAACATATCCAGGTCTACATGCCTTAAAATAAGTCAACTTAAAATGTCAACTGAAAATTAAAAGAAAATAATAATAAAATATAGCCTAAGGTAGGTTTAAGGTAGGCTACCTGTGGTATTAGTACCCCCAGGTGCCAAAACACGCTCAAATAAGCAAATCACTCCGAACGAAAGGCTGGAGTGAAATGGAAAGAGGGCGTTATACCCCATCTAACCCCTAGAATGCTGTAAAAACCCTCAACGTTGTCATCAAAGCATGAAAACGGCCTGGCATGGGAGATGTCTTCCTCTAAGGAGATAAGGTCAGGGAGAGAAGGAACCCGCTAATTGAAGGGTCAGGAGGGTGTCCTAAGTGGCTATGAAGGGAGCTAAATGTCTCACAACTGAAGCAAAGGCCACCAAAGCACATAAACAGGATATGGAGCCATGTGACCCAGTGCTCAACCCTTAGGGGCCCCAGACACCAACCCCGAGGTTAAAAACCCCAATAAAGGGAAGTTAGTAGTGCCATTAAGCCATAGTACCCCTAAAGGATGACCAAAGGGCCCAGCCATGACCAACATTGCTCGATAACACTCCTCCTGGTCGAAAAAATTAGCCCTCTCTCCCTGGGGTACACCTAAAGGTGCGCTGGGTACAGGTGCAGCGTAACAGATTGGCTTGTAGATAGTGGGGAATCCAAACATATGACGGGATACAAATAATCATTCGTCAATCTATCTAATCATGAATCACCTCACAAGGTGAAACTTGGGGATGATTATCAATACCCCATAAAAGGAAGTGGAGAAGCTTCCTACAAGCTAGACTTCGGGAATCTTTGAAGATGAAAGATATGCTATATGTTCCAGGATTGAAGAAGAATATTCTCTCCATCTCTGCAATAGATTCTAAGGGAATAAGAGTTGCATTCGTTGATGGCCAAGTCCTAATGTGGCCAAAAGGAAAGACAATAGATGATGCAACAGTAATTGGAGAGCAAGAGGGAGAGTTGTACAAGTTGAAGGGACAACCTAAACAAGCATTGGTTTAAGACTCCATAGAACCAAGTGAACTATGGCACATAAGGCTTGCACATGTGCATTATAGAGCACTACCGATTACAAGCAAAGCGGTTTCAGGACTTCCAGAAATCCAAACAAAACATGAAGGCATTTGCAAGGGATGTGCGCAAGGAAAGAACGTAAAGAAGACTTTTCCCAATAGTAAAAGCAAAGCAAAATGAATATTGGATATAATCCACTCAGATGTCTGTGGGCCCATGTCATCCAGCTCACTAAGCGGGTATGTATACTATGTTTCCTTTATAGATGATTTCTCCCGTAAGACTTGGATATATTTCTTGAAAGGGAAAAATGAAGTATTCAACAAGTTCAAGGAATTCAAAGCCTTGGTCGAAAATCACACTAAAAGGAAGATCAAGACTCTGCGGTCAGATAATGGCGGAGAATTCAAGAAACTTTGCAAAGAATCTGGGATTAAGAGGGAGTTAAGCACTCCATAGTCCATACAATCCTCAATAGAATGGCGTTGCAGAATGAAAGAATAGAACAATAATGGAAGCAACAAAAGCAATGCTACATGACTAGGATCTTCTAATGCACTTATGGGAAGAAGCAACAAGGACAGTTGTGTATGTACAAAACCATACTCCTCACCGAGTACTCAACAACAAGACTCCTGAAGAGGCTTTCTCAGGAGAGAAACCAAAAGTCACCCATCTCATAATATTTCGTTGTCCACTGTACATACACATCCCAAAGGAAAAGAGGACCAAGCTCGATCCTTCAGGGAGGAAGGGAATATTCGTAGGATACAGTGACACTTCAAAGGCATACCAAATATACTTCCCAGGATTCAAGAAGATCGACATCAGCAGAGACGTAACATTTGAGTAAGACTAGCATACTCCAGATCCAGAAAACTATCTATTGTAGAAGTCAAAGAACCTAAAGCAACTAGAGTCCGAGACACGGCAATAGAAGAAACAATTCTAGAAGACAATGAATATCACGACATGGAAAAACCAAAAGAACCTATAGAACCACTTCACGAGAAGAACTCCCACAAGAGAAAACTAGAACGGGCACGGGAGCTAATACAAGATGCAGAAAGGTATGGCGCTCCAGATGGGATGCATAGAGAAAGGAAAAGACCTAAACCATACAACAACTATGTGGCCCTGCTATGTGAAATCATTGATAAAGAACCTTCATGTTGATGTATTTGTAACTTCAGAAGATATTTTGATGTATATTATCATTATATGTTGTTGTACCCCCATTAGAGATGTGTTTGCCTCCCTTCGGGATGTCATTATTGTGTATGGACCTTGAGGTACAACCTTCGTTCTATGTCGGTGCAATAGTCCCCAGTGTAACATCATGTAATGTATTTTTGGAGTCTCTCTAGGAGAAGTCGGCCTTGTTAGGGTAAGAGGTCGGCCCCAGTCATGTATTAGGTCAATCACTTGAAAGGTATAAATAGGGAGGCGCCCTCCCTCATTTATAAACACTTGCACTCACTCAAGTTCGCATGAGTAGAGAGAGAAAGACAAGGAGGAGAGATAGATAGCTGTAGAAGACTTCTTATTACTGGATTTGTCCATCTTATGATACAATCTTTGTGACTGAACTATTCTGAGGAAGTTTGCGGGGTTTTCTCCTTTATGGTTTCCCTGGTGAAAATCTTTGTGTCTTGTGTATCTGTTCTATCATATGCACCTTGTTGTATTTATTATTCTTTCAGATAAAGATCATAATTAAGTAAATTAGATTAGAAACACTAACACTTCCAACTACGAAGAGGCTATAGAAAAGAATGGAAGGACGCCATGATCGAGGACTACCAGTCGATTATGAAGAATGATGTCTCGGAGATATGATTTTGGAATCCTTTTTCAACCAAGAAATCTTATAGGGATATGGTTTTGGAATACAAGCAATATGTAACTTTTGTACCATTTTTGTACTTATCAGATTATCGGTAGATCCTTCATCTATGACCACCTTGTACACTTTGTCTTTGCATTTGTATTTTGTCCAAAACATGCTCTTCCCTTCCAATCAGCTTCAGAGGTGGTTTTGTTCCCATATATCAAGGTTCTCCTCAACATATGATTCTCTCTTGTCTTTGCTTCAACTTCTACTATCAAGATCTCTTCTTCTTCTCCTTCTTGGGCCAATATCATCCTTTTGGGGTTCTAAAGGCATTATATGGCCTTATGGGGTTCACCGTATATAAAACACATCAACGGCCTACAACTTCCAGAAAATGGTCGCCTTCATCCCCTTCCTTCAAAGCTTCCCCTTCCTTGGAAGTATGGCATAACATTACCCTCAGGTTCCTCTTTGTTGGTAGATTTGGAGGAACTCCCTCTTCCTTTACGCAAATTGCTGCCACCCTGTCTGATTGTCGCTTTGCACTGTCTATTCAATTTTTCCTCTACTTTCAAGGCTAGCTAATAGGCCTCATCCATGGTGTTCACTTTGAGCAGAGGTAGTTCATCTTGGAGTCAAAATCTAAGTGCATTAATGTATCTTTCTGTTGGATGCTCATCATCTTCTTGTAAACCTGTCCTGATTTGCAGCCTTAAAAATTCTTCAGTAAAAGATGGTATTCAATCATTGATGACTCCTATTTTAGATTTTTATACTCTCTAAAAATCCTTTGCTGGTAATCTGAGGGCATAAACTTAGCTTTCAAAAGTTTTAGCATCTTTGGCCACATTCTGATTTTTCTTTCCTGTGGTTTCCTAACATTCTGGAGATTCTCCCACCATAAAGCAACATGAGATTCATTTTCGATGCTACAACTTTGACCCTTCATGGATCAGTTTCCTCAATTCCTTCCCTATCATAGTATTTCTCTAACTCTTGAATCCAATCCATGAACACTTCCAGATTTAATTCATCTTTGAAATCAGGTACTTCAACCTTAAGTCTAGTCCCTTGTTTCGTTATAGCTTTAATAAGCCTCTCCATCATCCCACCCCCTCTGAAATTTTGATTCTTCGTTAGAATCCCCATGAGGTAACCTAGACTCAAGGGCCTTTAATATTTGAGTAGTTCCCCCTTTATATTTTCTCTCCATCTTGCATTCCTCCTGCCTCTTCGTCCCCAATTCACATGGACTCCCCTCTGGGCCATTGTGTTTGCTCTGATACCAAACTGATGCAGTCACCTCAACTGCAGGTTATTCACAGGTCAAGAAAAGAATGGATCCAACTCAACAAAAAACAAAACTCTTAAAGCCATTTATATGATTTGGTTCCCATTACAGACTTAGGACGCACAGGCCCAAATCACTCTCCAGGTTCAGGGCATGCAGACCTAGAAATACTCTACCAGACTCAGGCACGCAAGCAAAGCACTTTCTTCTCCCAAGCCACACTCTCCAGATTCAGGGCATGCAGACCTAGAAATACTCCACCAGACTCAGGCACGCAGATCCAGCACTTTGTTCTCCCAAGCCTTTCTTGCAAAAGACCAGAAAAAACCAAACCCCTATTCTCTCAGCCCCCAGAGATTTTGTAGGGCCTAAACTAACTCCCCCATCCCTGGATTAAAAACGTTTATTGCTCCCTTTCTTCGTAGACGAAAGTAGAACCACTGAATAAACGACTATTATTAGTAAGACAGACTTATAAAAATACTGAGCAGAAAAAACAAACTGTTGTTTAGTGGGAGACTTTTGTTAATGGAGATGTTCCGCATGACTAAGTGTTGAGGTTACAAACCCTCCTTAGCTCTTGATGCAATTTTGGATGTTGTGGAAGATTTCTGCTGTAATAAATATTTAATATGGCACATGTTAATCGCTCATTTGATCCTATGAGATTGTTATTGAAGATGTGACTCGTTGCTTAGGCAGTCCATTCCTTGAAGACTTGTGTTCCTAGTTTAATTCGATTCCACCTATTTACCTTTGGAATTTTTATGGTAAGATTCAATTCCAGGAGAAAAGAGTTGAGTTCAAATTGCCTTACTTATAAGCTATAAGAAAAATAACACTGAGACCAACGAACCAAAATGAAACTTGAGATATGAATATCTGGATTCCTACGATCATCCCATAGAAAAGAGAAGCCTCTGGTTCCATTAGTAGCTTTACTTCTAGCATTTAGGTTATAGATGTAATTGGTATATTGCAATCTTGCTGAGAAATAGCTATAAAAATTGTCAGCAAAAGGATCCTAGTTAACCGTAATACATAACATTGGACCAATTTCTTAAACAAACCAGCAGAAAAAGCATGAATCAGTTATAATGATCCGTAAACACAGGTTTTGCATTTGAAATCAAGTAACAAACACCCTCTACAGTAAAAAATTAACAAACAGAGAGCTTATCAAGAGTGGTTCTTGCATCCCATTTGATGCAAGGCAGAAATTTATAAATAGACTGAGAGACACGTGAATTAGTTTATTTTAGTAATCGGTAACAGACAAATTTCTTTTCTTGATTGAGAATATTAACAAGTCAGTTAGGTTCACATGTTGAACATTTTCTAGGAATTTGTTTTAAAAAGGAAACCACTTCTTTTAAGGAAGTCAAGTCAAGTATGTAGAGAATACAGAAGAAAATATATTTTTCAGATTTGCCTATTGAGGTTGAATTTTCTTGCTGGATCTTCTAATTCAGATGAGTATTTGAGTTTTGAGAGATCATTTTCAACTGGCAAAGTTCAATTCTCTGAGTACAGTTTTACTGCAGGTAACAAGGTGTGGAAAGTGAATCAATAGCTGCATCAGTTGGATGAGAGAGCATTTTTAACTGGCAAATTATTTTCCTCTGAGTGAGAAGTTTTATTGAAGGTAACAATGGGTGGTAAGTGACTCAGCAGGAATTCACAGTAAGCCAGCAACTGTGAATCTTAAATGAGACTTTCCATGTTATCAAGCACTGCTACTCGGTTTGTTCCATTGACTTCATTTCTTCCTCATATTCATCTAATCTCAATTGGTTTGTTCCATTGACTTCATTTCTTCCTCATATTCATCTAATCTCAATCTGGCTTCAAGAGCTTCTATTCCTCTAAAAAGTTCTTCCTCTAAATTCCTTCTGTCTCTAGTGCTACTTCTTCCTCTTCTTCCCCAATTAACATTGACAACCCACTGGACCATTTTGCAGGCTCTCATACCAACTGATGCAGCCAGCAACTGATTCACTTTCCACGCCCCGTTATCTGCAGGTTGCAATAAAACTCCACATTCACAGAGAAATGAATGGAATATAATTTGCCAGCTAAAATTGCAAAATTCAAACTCATCTCAAAGGAAGATCTAACAAGAAAATTCAACGCAGCCTCAATAGCTAAATCTAAAAAAATAGAACTCGTTTCTTTTTAATTCTCTCTACAGACTTCCTTCCATTTTAAAACAGGCCCCTAGAAAATGATCAATGGGGAATCTGACTGATTCCTTAAAATCCTCGATCAAGAAATCTAAATTATATATTACTAAAATCGATTATTTGTTTGTCCAAATTTACAAAACTGATTGACGTGGCTCTATATCCAATCCAATTAACATCAATTTAGACATGAAATGATACGAGTCTATTCAGAAATTTGTGCCCGGCATCACCCTCTCTTTCAAAGAAAGGTACAATTTAACATCGAGATTCGAAAGCAAGAACATTCCATTAAAAATAAAAAAATGGGCGATAGAAAACAAATTATCAAACGGTGGTAGTATGTTCTCACCGTTGATCTGTTTACATTGGACAATGAATTTCTACACTATGAACATAAAAAAATTAGGTACTTCATAGAAATGAAAATACTTGGTAATGGACTCTAAAATTTAATGACAATATTAATTGCACTAGTTTTCCCATAATTAAATTCACTTACTTTACCGCTTTATTTTCAAAAACTTACCAAGGGTTGTACTTTATAAACTATTTAAAAACTTACCAAGGGTTGTACTTTATAAACTATTTAAAAACTTACCAAGGGTTGTACTTTATAAACTATTTAAAAACTTACCAAGTGTTATGTTTTATAAACTATTTTAACTTGTCATCCCATTTAAAAAACCTAACAATTATTTTGTTTTAAAAACATACTAAGTGTTGTGTTTTATAAACTATTTTAACTTGCCATCCCATTTAAAAAACCTAAAAATTATTTTGTTTTAAAAACTATTTAGTTAAAACTCCTTTTAACTTTTTTATTTAAATATTATAAAGATTTGGTACTCTCCTGTAACTCTAAATAATACCCTTCAAAACATATCATTTAAATTCTCCATAATAAAGCAATATAATCAATCTCATTTTATATATATTTTCGAAAGAGATGCACAAAATGCCCGAATCCCCACAAAAATCATATAACTCAAATAAACTGAAAAAGGAAAAGTGTTGCCATGAAATTTAAAATGAAAATCTCCATTATATCGGTCACTTTATTTCCGACGGAATAACGTGAAAATAATAAATAATTTTGATAAGCTGAAAAATGAATGACAATCGGCACAAAATTCAATCAACTTAAATAGAAAACTACGCAGCGGAGGCTTCGAAAGATTAAAACCATCGAGAATAGCCGAAATAAAAAACAAACTTTAATGAGCAGGAAATTTAGCCATCTGTTAATCAAATCCAGAGCGTGAAAAACCAATACCGGTGATTCAATTTCAACGACTGAAGTACAGTCTAGCGTTCAACCAGCTCCGACTTGCTTCTGATAGTGGCACCATAATATACAGCTTGTCCAGACTTGAGAGCCTCTGCGAGAATCGAACTCTGCCCGTCGTTCTCATCAAAATTAATCGCAGGAGCTAAATCGGTAATTCTTACGATCCATCGCCAGGATTCCAGAAGTTTCCGAACAAGATGACGAGCCACTAATCCTCGTCTTCCCGTCACAACACAGCAGTCGAATTCCATTGCAGGGAAATCTTTTAAAGGCTCCTCGATCGCCATCGACGGAACTCAAAGGCAAATTGAAGAAACTCCCTCTTTCTGATTTTATGTAATATTTATGCACGAGATTTGCTCGGTTTGCATGAAAATGACGACAATTCGTTGTTTGACGGAATACCGTCTTTTACTGTGCATCTTTTAAGGCAATTGTGATTGAATATCTGGCTAAATGGTAATCCAGAATTAATCCTTATTAAATAAGTTTGACTAAAAGAATATATATATATATTAATCTATTCAATATTATTATAATGAACGCTATGAATCATTTAGAGGTTGTTCAGATTTCGAACTCTCCCAACCATCGAAGGTTCTATCCCTTCTTCAAATACGTTAAATGAAGAAACGGAAGTCATTTTCATAATAAAAGTTGACTCTCAATTCCTCCTTCAAGTTATAGTCGCTTTCATGATAGAATTTTGGAATTCTAATAATTTGTTTATATTTTTTTTCATTTTCGTGTGTATTTTTTTCATTTTTGTACTGATATCATTATAATTGATGTTATAATAATATAACATTATCATCCATTGAATTTAGTTGAGTGGATGAAAAGTGTATCATCTTACCCCACCTGAAATTAGTTGAGTGGTTGAAACCCACCTAATATCAATTCTCACTAATTACGTATTTGACTTTAAATGATACAGGTTGTGCATTCATAAGCATTGAAATTAGATGAGTGGTTGAAACCCACCAAATATCAATTCTCACTAATTACATATTTAACTTTAAATGATACAGGTTGTGCATTCATAAGCATTAAAGTCAGAATGGGTTAAAGGCTTAAATGGGGTGATTTAAATTTAGATTCATAAGCATGAATGCAGTTTAAACATGAATCTAATTTATTTATACTGATAGATCATTATATCTTAAATTTTATGGGTTGATATCTATATTGTTTCAAATTCAAAATAAACAATTATTAAAAAAATATTAAAAATAACTATTAGTTGATGTATGGATAACTAGTGACGTCTATAAGTGTTTATATCTTAGAATTTGGGGTGTACTGGCACCTATGCTTTTCATAGATTGTACAAAGATGAGACAAGTTTAATGTGGAGATTGATTCTATGGCAGTTGTTAAATCCAAAATAAACAATTATAAAAAAAATATCAAAAATCACTAAATAGTTAATGCCTGGATAAGTGGCAGCTGATGCATATTTAACTTATAGCTGTTCATGGATAACAGACAGTTGGTGGTAGACAACCTGTTTAAATAATTAAAAAAAGAAGAAGTAAAAACAAGTAAAAAATAACTTATAGCACTTAACTTGTAACCTATCAATATTCACAGAAAACAAATTAAATAGCTTACCAATTTAACCATATTCCTTGATCACCAAAAATAAAATATTTACTAAAAAAACCAAATACCCTAAATATAAAGTCTAACCCAAAAGAGAAATTGATGGATCCATCAGTAGCATTTAGGTTATACATGGAATTTGTATATCTGTAGATGAAGTTTTACCGAGAAACTGATGGATCCATCACTAGCATTTAGGTTATAGATGGAATCTGTATATCCTTAAATGAAGTTTTACCGACAAGTGTCCGATTCTTCAATATAGTTTGAGTAAGGAATAATGCAATAAGCACCCCTCTCCAACAAAATGCTTCCAAACTTAAAACTTATGGATCTTGCATCCCATCCGTTTTAAGTAAAGGCTCAGTTAAACATGGAAAGCAAGAAACTTCCATTAAAAGTCAAGCAGAATGGTTGTGTGTGATGACAGTATTGACTTTTAGCAAAACAGAACCAAAAAAAACAATTATTAACTACTCCTGGTAAATTTCTGATATTTCTATCTTTTTACAATGAACTCCCGACGCTCTGAACATCGGAAAAAAACGAAACTCCCTCGAAAAAACAAATTGGCAATTGACTCTAAATGCCAGACAATCGGCACAAAATTCATATAACTCTAACAGCAATTGAAAAAGAAAACTTTTGCAATGAAATTTGAAATGAAAATCACCACGATATCGGTAATCTTCAATCTCATTCCAATGGGGAAACGTTCATACAAGAAAATAAATTGTCAAGAAAACAAAATGACGGCAATTGACTCTAAATGCCCGACAATCGGCACAAAATTCATATAACTCTAACAGCAATTGAAAAAGAAACTTGTTGCAAAGAAATTTGAAACGAAAATCACCACAATATCGGTCATCTTTAATCTCATTCCAATGGGGAAACGTTCAAACAAGAAAATAAATTGGCAAGAAGACAAAATGACGGACAATCCGCACAAAATTCATTGAAGTTTTCCAGAAAATTACGCAGCAGAGGCATCGAAAGGCGAAAACCGTCCCGAGGAACCCAAAGAATAAACAAACTATGATGATGAACACTATTAAATCAATACCGGAAATTAAATTTCAATAACTGAAGTACTTCCTAACCTTTAACTAGCTCCGACTTGTTTCTGACATCGGTGCCATAGTATACAGCCCGTCGAGACTCCAGGGCCTCCGAGAGAATCGAACTCTGCACGTCCTTCTCATCCAAACTAATTGTAGGAGCTAAATCAGCAATTCTTACAATCCGTTGCGGCGATTCCAGAAGTTTCCGAACAAGATGACGAGCCACAAATCCTCGTCCTCCCGTCACAACGCAGCAATTAAATTCCACTGCCGGGAAAATCTTTAAGCCCTTCTTGGTCGCCATTGATGGAACTCGAGGCGAAATTTGAGGAATTTCCTCTCTCTCCGTGACTAGATGACTGAACATTTTCGTTTGTTTGCATGGAGCTGAAGAGAAATAGCAATCGCGGTTCGACATTGTGTATATATTTTTAAGCAAATATTGTTAGGTGGTCGGTTGATTAAAGTTACTTTGAGTGCCTTCAAAGAAAAGGAAGGATAATACTTTAATTTGTTTGCCTTATTATACTGGCAGGTCGGACTATGCTTTTGCAATTATTCCAGGTTTTTATTTTGTTTATGGTGATTAAGAATCCAGTTGAGATGGATGTTTAAAATATGAAGCTAAACTCTAGACCATTTGCACCTAAATTTCAGTGAGTGTTTTTTTTGTCAAAATTTAGGCGCCTCAAAGGTAATCTATTTTTTTGTTAAAATTTGGGTGTGTTAAAGGTAATCTAAAATTCAGAATCCATTTATACAATAAAAATTGCAGTCTTAACACTGAAAATCTCATTTTCAACAACACTGCCTAAAAGAGTGCAACTCTCTAAAGATTAGTCCACTCAGTTTTTGTTTTCATTTATTAAGAATCCCTGAGTTAAATGTTTAAATTATTATTTTTTTAAATAAGTTTTTGTCTACATTTATGAAATTTTTTTCAAATTGAATATTTTATTTTATTTCAATTATTTTAAAATTTCCAATTCAATAATAGAATTTGACTTTTTGGTTTTATGTTAAAGGTTTGATATTTATATAATGAGATATTAAATATGTATATTTTATAATAAAAAAAGGGTTAATAATAATAATAAATCATAGTTCGAAAACATAAATTTTAATAAATAGAAATGTTTAAAATATTAAAAATGTATATTTTATAAAGAAAATGGTTACATAATAGCAATAATAAATTATAGTTGGGAGATACCAGCATAGATCCAAATCCTAGGCTCTATCAAGCGTCGAGAAGGATCAAATCTTTGGAGGTGCAAACCATTTGCAACTATATCCTAAACCATGTATAATAAAACCATGGGTTGTTTAGGAGGCCCTCCTAAACCATATACAATAAAATCATGGGTTGTTTAAGAGGCCTTGCACATGGTTTTAAATCCATGTGCACAACCAACATTTTTTTTTTGCGGATAATTCAATTTTTTATTTTTTATTAATTTGTTAAGTAAGAACATTACCACATCCATTCTGAGTGACATTTTTTTTGCGGATAATTAATTAATTTTATTTTTTATGGGCGACATTTACAACAACTACTCATGAATTAGAGGGATTCCCCTACCAAGCATTCTCAATAGTGAAATGTGTAATTAATTTTTTTCAACGTGTAATTATTATTAATGACGGACAAAATGTATTTATTATTTTTTAGAAGTAAAAAGTAAGGTTACAACATCTACATCATAATAAGAAAGTAAAAAGTAAGGTTACAACATCTACATCATAATTCGCAAATAAAAAGTAACTATAACCAACATTTACAAGAGTAACCTTACAAGAGGAAGATTACATGAAGTAAAAAGTAACCTTACAACATCTCCATCATAATAGGCAATATTATTTATAGCGGACAGACATTTACAAGAGGAACCTTAGAAGAGGAAGATTACATGAAGTAAAAATTAACCTTACAACATCTCCATCATAATAGGCAATATTATTTATAGCCGACATTTACAAGAGTAACTTTACGTAACGTTACAAGATCTCCCCCGTAAAGGGCTTCTCAGCGCAATCAATTCTAATCAATAAAAATAGTAACACAAAGTTACTTAAAATTAAATTGTTATAAGGTATCACATTGTTAAAGGCAAAGAGCAAATAGTACACAAACATTAGGTCAACTAACCAAAGAAAACATAATTATTAAGACATTATAGGAATAAAACTCATATCAGGGTGGGGTCTTTATCCTCATGGGGAGGGCCCCATCCTTCAAGTGTGGGTTCATGAACAACTCCATTGAGATCACATCCATCATTGCTCTACTTGGGTTCTTTGGGACACTCCAGTTCAAATATAGTGAGAGGACCATTAGGAAACTTATTAATCCATGGGAACTTTGGGTTCCTTTATGGAGGATTGCACTGTGTTGACATCAATGGCCACTAGACACCCGAGACTAAGCAAAACATGTAGAACCATGCCCTTCTAGCAGTGTTTTTTTTTGGTACATGGTGTGTTGGTATAATAATACAATAGCTCCTGCTATTTTGCTACTTCCATCTCCATTTTTTGAGTCTGCCCCTAGATCTATGAGTTTATATATGCCACATGTTGTCCTTGTTCGATGTATGCATATGTTTATTGTCTGGTGATCTATTTCTTACCTCGTGTGTGCTGGATTTGGCAAACAATACACACATGGTGTACCAAGAGATAAAAACTTGATCATTCAAAAAAGCGAGACAACAATTCAATCATACTCAAAGAATTGTGTAACCTCAAGTAACAAAAGGCTAAGAGTTATGAACAATTCTCTTTGAATCAAAAGTTGGTTGAATCATTAAATCGAAGTCGATCATTTGTAAAAATGGTTGAGTTGCAAACCCTTTCAAAAACTACCTAAAATTGAATAAGGTGGTCATTTTCATAAAATTCTAATCATTAAAAATCACACCCTGGGGTGCATGATCGGTAGTACCCAACACCTAAAATATGTTTGGCAACAAATAATCGAGCATGACATAAAAACAAGTACAAGTGAGAGAGTACAAGCAAGCATGACACTAATACACATCTAAAATGGGTAAAATATGAAAGTGTTCGCAAAACACCAATCTAGAAATCAAAGAACTACAAGACACCTTACATTATTTGGATAATTTATTCGTTGATGTTCATAAGAAAAATGATTGATTGAAGCACTTCAACTAAAATTAATTAGGAAACAAATTAAGAACAAGGTCAAAGCAACTTGTGATACAAATGACCTATTGCAAAATGTCGATGCTACATGTGATACAACTAACCTAACCCAAATCATTGATGGTGCTTGGGAAACAAATGACCTACAATTGTGTGGTACAGAGGCAACATGTGATATGATAATGGTTCCTTAACTAGTCATGAGAATGATTCATTCATCAACAATGAATTGACGAACACAAATTTTGAAGTTGAGTCACACGAAGAAGCAAGGTGTAATACCAAAAGTAGTATCAATGAATGTAAATATGAATTTCTTTTGAAGGTACAAAAAAAAGCAATGATGAATACATGGAGTAACATCAAGTACAAAATGCTCTTTCTAAGAACATTGTCAAACCTTGGAAATAAATGCAATTTAACAAGAATGGATGTGGCTTAGGATATGAAAAGGACAATTACTTTTATATTCCTAACTACTCCAAACCAATTAAAATTGTGACTGCCAAATTTTTTGCCAAAAAATTGAAAGAGCAAGATTCAAATGTTCCAAAAACTGATAAAGAAATCAATGATGTTGATGATACAATTGATGTTAAACATATTGAAGAAATTATAAGTGAATCCAAACATTGTCATCGAGTTGTCTATATGGCAATAAGTGGTTTGATCTTCATCTTTAAAAGATAAATCATCTTTTGGATAAATGCCAAAAGAAGAAACAAGTTAAAAAGAAAACAATACATTATGGTTGGAAAAATTCTTAGCAATGGAATCAATAAGTCAAAATTCAGCATAAGTTTATTGTAGAAATCGATGTTCCCGGTTTACACCTCTTCCCTTATTTATCGATCTAAGTACTTTAGTCCCTTTTTACAATGGGTTTCTTTCATTTACTTGAGTTTGTGTAGTAAACATATTATTGTTTATTAATGATTGACATAATATTTACGTAAATATATATAAGAATATATTGAATAATGATTTTTTCATATTTTTTTAGACTTCACAATCATATCTATAATTCCTGTGGTGTTATTGGTTGCATCTTCATAACAATGAACATCATCTGCTTATGCTTCATCATAACATCCCATTTTGGTGGTAGCCTCTCATGGATCCCACATTAACTTGACTTTATATATCATGTATATAAAGTAAGAAAATCAAATTTCTTTTCGAAAATGTAAAAAAAAAAAAATTCAAGCTACAACACACAAGGAAAACCCCTATTCTCTTCCCCTTATTTTGAGGATGGCACCTAGGATAAACCTTAGGTTCTTCAGGGCACAAGGATAGGTACACAACAAGGTTCAAATCCATTACAACAATATACTAGTTATGAGTTCAACTTGTCACTTACACGAATAGAACTTTTGGTGGGGTGGATGACACTCCATCCTAAAGAACTTTTGGTGGGTAGGATAACACTCCATCCCAAACCACTAGAGCTAGCCCAATTGAATGTAATAACTTTGTTATATGTATGTATGAATGTCTGTATAATTGTAATGTATGTATGTATGTATGTATGTATATATAATTGTAATATATGTATGTATGTATGTATAACTTTTCAATATTGATCTTTAAAAATGATTTATTCAATGTGTATGAAAGAAGCCACAAATTCATGAAAAGACTCACATAGCCATAAGAACTATATGTTATCTTAATTAAAAAATACAATTGGGTACATTAAGAAATGTGAGACTGTGCGAGAACTAATAGTGGAAGGGTGCAAAAGTTATAGGCATACAATGGTTACAGAAGATGGCAGTGGATTTGTATAGCAGATCAAAAGGAAACTGGGAAAAAAGAGAATGTGATAATTGCATGGAACATAGCATCATAGAATTGTGACTAAGTGTATAGACAATGTAGAATGGCAACAAGGGCCAAGACAGAATCATGGCGTGTAAATTGGTTGTTGTAGTTGTACAAATTATTTGTATGGATGAGAAATTGAGGAAATTTAACGCCCAAAATTGGCCAAATTTGGCTTCGATACTAAATGTAGTAAACAAATTTCTATGTATTATTGATTCTCTCTCTCCCTCTCTCTCCCTCTCTCTCTCTCTCTCTATAAATATATATAATGATTATCGATAAGAATGATGATGTTACATTGAGCCTCATGACAGTATACTTATATGCTTTGATTGGTTACAAGGTGAAGTGTGTGTCCTCTGACCTTCCATTAACATAATGAAGTTATTATGATTATTATTATTATAACATCTTCTGCATTTAGGCATTGTGTTTCCATAATGGTCTATGTTTGTAGTGTAAATCTTAATAATCGAGTTATGCGATGTGTAATTTTAGTTAAATTGGCGGTTATTTGAATATGTTATTGTGGTTGTTTCAATATTTATTTATTGTAAATGACATCATCACGTGTACTGTGGTTTATGTTATTGCATTTTTAAATGTAATGCATATTGAAATAACTCAATATAAATCTTTAAGTGTGTAGTATGATATAAATCTAGTAAGGGTTAGGATAGAGGGTTTAGATCTATTAATCAATTCATTTGATCAATGATCTAGTATTATGTTATTTCTGTATATATCCGGTTTGATGACCATTTTAGACCCAATACACCTCCTCTCATTATTATTTCCATTCACAAAGGTCCAAATAATCTAGGTCGCTCTCTAAATCAGCTTTGTATAGATTGTTAATTATTATTTCCCCATTTCATTTTTGTTTATAATTATAAATACGATTTGAGTCACTCTTTGAACCAATCTTCCCCTTGTTATTTCATTTACAATGATTCAAGTAACCTAAGACAACTTTAATTAGACCCTAACAACTCACATGGCAGATCGCATCCATGAGTGACATCGACAATGCAACTTGCACAAGGTAGAAATCAAAGACAAGCTCCTCTTGGATAGTTTTTTTGAAAGAAATACATGCTCTTGAAATGAACTCCTACAATTATCATCAAACACCTTTGTTTTTCCTTTTCAAATTATTTGTAATGCTTCAACAGCATGAAAGAATCACCAAATCACTTTAGTAGTTCCCAATGCTCTTAGTAGAATGGGCGAGACACATTGAACTCATTTCAATCAAACCTAAGTGAATTTTGGTCGATGGTACTAAACTCTTGGTTGTTCAAGACCATCTCGAACAAAATACATATTCTTCGAGTGTATTAGCGAAGGATTTTTTCATAGAGCATTCATCTCCAAGGATTATACAAGTCCATAACGACCAAATATATAACCTCCAAGTGTATTTGGGAAGGGATTTTCATGGAGGTGATACAAGTGGGAAGGGATTTTCATGGAGGTGATACAAGTGGGAAAGGATATTCATAGAGGTGATACAAGTGGCGTTTCAGCTATTTCATTACTCATATGACATCCAATATAAGTAATTAAGCAATGTTTATATAAACCCTTATATGTATCAATTATATTTTAGAGTTATCAATATTATAATAATAGTTTTATTTAAATTTTATACAATGTTAAAAAATAGTTAACAATACTTCTATATATATTTTATATTTAACACAATACTTTAAAATTTTTTAAATAGTATTTACATAATCTTTAAACATCACTCAAAAACTAGAATTTATATAATAATGAAAAAATATTTTCAAAATTAAAAAAAATTCAAATACCATCTTCAAAACCTATCCAAAAAAATTTAATATACCCGAACTAAATAAAACACCAAAACAAAAAATATATATATATATTTAAAAACTAAAATAATAATTACCTAACCAATAAAAAATAAAATAATATTAACAAAATCAACCTAATTACCTAACCAATAAAAAATAAAATAATATTAACATAATCAACCTCCATAATTCTCACCCAATAAAAACTCCGATCAGCTCACCCAAATTAACTCTGCAAAGAAACAAATCACCACAACATAATGACTAACCAACAAGTAAAAAGTAAATAACGAACAAATAAAATAATCTTAGTAAAATCAAGCTCCATCATTATCCACCCAACCTCTTTTTAAAAACTCTGATGAGCTCGTCCAAAGAGGTAAAGGTAGCTTATAATATGCAAAATAATGTGAAGTATAACAATATATTTTTGTGCACTTTCGTGGCTTTTTTATACTGAAATGCATATAAAGTTTAATAATGAAGATGTCATGGTCAAAGTATAAAGTTTAATAATGAAGATGTCATTGTCAAAGTTTTCATATTACTTGGAAGGAAAAACATAGAAATTTTAAATAATAAAACTACATTTAAAAAATTATAAACTTTTGGAATGACAAACCTTAGTGATTGGTTGATAAGTTGTACTTAGAAGATTTTTTTGTGAAGAGTATGCACCAGAGAGCATATTATTGGTAGATAACATAAATAACCAATTATATATTGATATTCATGTCATTTAAATATTGTTGCATTTGTTTCTAAATGATATTGACTCTATCATCATTGTTTCTAGATTGTTTTACATGAGTTTATGTGGAGTGTTGAGAGTATGTTTGAAAAAAAATACCAGAGAAAAAAAAGTATAAGAAGATAAAGATGGAAATTATTGAATTGTATTTGCATGAAATTAAGATATAAGATAAAATTAAAAGAAAATAATGCATCTAAACAAAGAGAGAGAGAAAAGTTAGCAAATTAAAAATATACTAAACATATGGTTAGTTGCTTTAGACACAACAATAATCTCAACTCGACATGCATAAAAGCTCTTTGTCTAAGCTGGCATTCAATTAACCCACCAACATAGAGAATGGGTGGAATTGATCTAAAAGGGATCATAGAAAGGCTAGCCCCAAGGGAATAGGAAGATGAAATTGGTGGAGTGTTGATGAGCTAAAAAAAGAACTAAGTTTGTTCCTTCAAAATCTAAGGATTCTTTTAATATGTCCATGTGACATGTCTCAAATTATCAAAGTTAACTTTGTTTTTGATAAATAATTATGCCTTGGAGATTGAATTAAGGATAGTTTTTTCCAAGGAAAAATTCATGTAGGGAAACCCAAGGGATGATTTGTCGCATTCATTGGTGTCATTCCTACTAATTAACTTGTTGGTGTAGATTATTGCACCTAACCTAGGGCGATTTGAACCGGGTACTTTCTTGCACAAAAATAGTCAAATGCCCAACAACATTGACAACAATTGGTTGAGCTAACCTCTTGGGCTTGTCAATTAAGGACTTTTAATGTAAATTCAACTTGTTTGTATTTAGTAGCTTTATTAGATGAGGCACTCGACGATTTAATTTAGTGAAAGTTGATTAAGTATGCCTTAAATAATAATGGTCAAAGCACTTAACAAGTTGATATTTTTTATCCTGCTTGACTATGTCTTTGAATGATAATAAAATAGCAAAGAAGTCAAATAGAAGGATAGGGATTTTGAAGGTAGAGATTAGAAGAAAGTGAAAGAGAAAAATCCTTCACCAATGTGTGCTCAACAATGAATGTGGGACAACAAAAACACAATAAAGAAACATTTGTAATATAAGTGTCTAGCTCTTATTCAAGGATTTGTAATCTTTCTATTTGTATAATAAAGCATATCATTTTTGTTGAATGTATTCCTTGATCGAGGATTTCCTAAGGTAAATCAAGAATCATATTTGTATGCCAATAAGTTAAAGAATTTTCCATGTATCTCTTTTAATTTTGCACCTGATATTTAATAGAAAATGGAGTGAATGGTGTCGATCCAAGCACTATTGTTAACAATAGCAATAACATATTCATCTCATTAATATTTATTTTAATAAATTATATAGAGGCATAGCTTCAATAATTTACAAAGGAGTGTTCACCCCCAACTTGCACATTAGAGATTGTTAGGGACCTCAATAGTTGACTTGGAGGTGCACTATTCAAAAGCTAATTGTGCAAGATAATTGATGAACATTGTTTCAATGGCAATCATATGGAGATCAAATAGAAGATGCAATTGCACAAGCTTGTCAGCAAGAGGAGAAAAGACAAAATGAACACTTGTTAAGTCACCTCTAACAAGCCTTGAATGTAAGACCATGAAGAACAATTGTCTAGATTCAACCTAATGGAGATACCAAATAATTGACATAGTGACATTTGTAGCAACCTTGGAGTGAGAATGTAATGACCTTCTTCACAATGACAACATGATAAATTCATATATTGAATACTCCACCTTCACTTATGGAACACCCCCCACCACCACCACCTTATTGAATTTGGTAGAATGTAAAACATTCAATAGAGAAACTAAGAATGAATAAACAAACATAGGCATGTATATTATTGAACAATAGAAGGAAGCAAATGCTCTGTATTGGTGATAATTACTAAATTTTTAGATTTGTGACAAAAATAAAGATATTACTAGAGAAAATGGAGCATTTATTGACACACTAAGTGGTCCACCTCATCATGGATCGAATGTGGGGAACAAAGACCCAAGAATAATTGGTTTACTTTTGAAATGATATGGAGTTTGAAGTCCAATAAAAATGAAGAAACACAATATAAATTTTAGGTCATCCCTTGAGGGTTTGTATTCTAATAGGCTATGAAAGTGATGGGAATACTTATATTAAAGATTATATAAAGGAGTATGATGCATTATTGTATTTTTAGGATGGACAACCTGTGGGCACATAAAATTTGAAAGAAATCAAACTATAGTTGATGGAGACAATTAGAGATTGAATATTTAAATATTGGTTGAATATACCTAGATGTGTGAGTAAGAATTGCAACACTATTGGTTTATGGTAGGGATTAATCCATGATTTAGAGGAGACTTGGGGGTTTATGAACATATATCATATGAAAGGACACTTCAAAAAGCATACTCATTGGAGACAAAGGATATCTAAAAAGGACAATTCCTTATCTTAACCATCACCGGGTCATTGTTCAATGTTTGACCTAAGGAGGTATCGTTCAATGTTTGACCTAAGGAGGTAAGACATGATGAAAATTGAGGAATAATGGGCTATTCAGAAAATCCGTATGAGAAAGTGTCAAAACCCCAAATTTTCACAAAAATTTAAAATTTTGAGATAACATAAAATGCTAAAAATTGCGGTTTACTAACAGCTAAAGGTTAGCAATTAAACGAACAGTTAAATGATTAGTATTACATAATCATAATTATGTTAACTTAGCAGTTTTCCATTTTGTAACATGAATATGTTTCACCCACGCATTGTTTTGTTTTCAGTTTGCTGATGAGTTTTTCTTTATGACAAGGAGGTGGAATCTAACTTTGAATCTTGGGCTTACTTAGCATTTATGCTAACGCGGAAAGATTACTTGTTCTTACAGGTTTTACAGGTATGAATGAACGAATAACACTTTAAATTTTATAAAGTATCTAGCAGTATTTCTTTTTGCAATTTCGAGCTTAGTAAATAAGCTGTTATATTTCAAACCACTTCCGTGAGCTAAAAACAGTTTTGTTTCCTTTAATTGATCTTGTAAACGAAGTACAGGTAATTGAGTTTCTTTCTTCAATGTAAGTAGTGACAGTAAAATACTTTCTTTGGCTCTCAACTTGTAATCTTAGTTGCAAGTAACTTCTACTTTAGTGTGCATAACCTGCAATGTTATGATTGTTCTATCAGAATTTATACATTATCAACTTATATTATTTGTGTAACCAACTGTTCGATGTTTATCTTCTGCAAGGAAACTTATAGCTTGTAAATTTCTTAACCTTACGTCAAAACATGCGGTTCTAAAGATTTTAGACTCAGTGGGATTATTCCAATTCAGTTTCATATTTTTCTATAATACTTCTCTTGTATTAAGTTACTATCCACAAATAGTTTTCTGAGGTTGATGCTTTCGAAAAAGGTCGAATTTCTACTCCATGCTAAGCACCAGTTATTTTGTATAATCCTAAAACCATTCTACTACTCAAAATACATGGTGAAATAATAGCAATGCCAGGTTGAGAAACAACCAAAATTCTATTAAAGTCTCGTTGACCTGAGCTATGTAAAAGAATTTATGAAAGTGTTCTTATATTACACTTAGCCAATTTCATAGTTTGCTACCAACTGATTTATTGGTTCCTATGAGACTTATAAACATGCATAAACTATCTTGTTTATTAGACATACAAGTTTATAATTAATTCAAAGTCATAAAAAGGTTTAAAATAGAGTTCATAATTCTACTAATACTATGTTGTGCAATTTTATAAATGTCACAACTTGAATTATTGTTAAAAACAAGATTAACCATCCATATACTATAATGTTTTCTACATATAGAAAACTATAGTTATTAGGTGGTTATAAAACCTTTTACTCGGGCTCTCCCAAATAACACATGATTTCTACACATATCAAGGTCAACGTTAAAGAACAAGGTTTACCAATATCCAGATTGTATTATTGATGTTACGATATAATGGACATATTGTCAACGATGACATAAGTTTCTATGCATGAATTATTTCGAGAAAAACTAAAGTTTAAAAGGTGACACCGGTTGCTAGGTCAACGTATAGTTTAACGTGGTTATTTTTGGTACTAAACTATCATACCATATACTAAGCAGTGTAATCGAATACAATGTAATAACTAGGTTTTTATGCAACGTGTTCAATGATCAAAATAATTGTTTATCATTGTAATGCAGGTAACTATTGCGACGACCCACTGCATGGTTAAAAATTGTACTGACCACATGGTCTTCTTCGGGCCAAGTGTTGAAAATATATAAATCGTTGTAACCCTACTCTTTATTATTTCCCTCTGTAGTTCTCGGGCCTTCGGGCTGCTCTGCAACCATTCTCATGGCGGCCATGCTACCCTACTAGTTGTTAGTTGTGCTCTGAGTCCTGGTTTAAGTCGTATTCAGTCTTCACCATTCGGTCTCAAACTTTTTCTATGTATTGTAAGTCTTATCTCTGCAAGGGTTTCTAGAGATTCGTGGCATAAGGCTTACGGCCTGTAAGTGGCTCCTTGCTTGTTCATCCGTGGCCTGTCCTTCCAGAGATAGTTTTTAAGATTTGCTTGTTGTTGTTACAGTACTGCCCTCGTCGTAGGGTTTGAGAGTCTCGTTTTCATGCCTTGCATTGTTGGTGACAGCTCCAGCTTCGTTGTCTAGTTTTTTTGTGGCCGTTGCCCATACTTGTTCTTGCTACTGTTGTCAATGGCTTGTACATGACTCTCCAACGTCTCGGTCACTGCGAGTATGAAGGTTTGGCTTCTTGTTACACTGATGGCGGTGTTGTTGTTCCTTCGTGGCTCCATAACCTTCACTTCCAGGCACTGTAAAATTCTTAAGAGCTCTTAAAACTAGACTTTATTTCAATATATAGTTCTGAAATCATATTTTAATTAAACCTTGGTTTTTATCTTTACAGGTGACAGTTCGTTCATCCTTTGGCAGAAATACTTCAAGAAAAGGACCGACACTCTGGCTATGGGTAAGCCCTGGTTATCAAATGGCATTCCCTGCTTGTGCAGTCCTTAAGGGACAGTTTCCAGTTGGAAAGTTACGGCCTAGTTGTTACCCTTCATGGGTTACTGTTCTTCAGATTACTAGTTTGGTTTTTGTTAAACCCTTGCTTCCAGCAGGGTACTCCGGCTCAAGCCGTGACTTGTAAAAGTTCATTTTCTTGTTTTTGTACAATGTCATGTTTATAGCCTTTATGGCCTGTCAATCCATACACAGTTTAGTTTAAAGCATAAAGATTTTCCCTTTTGAGCTCGAACTCAGTTTAACCTTAAGGCCTTAAGGTAATTTTGTAATCTAGGGTTTTTACCCTTATTCGCCTATGTAATAGAAATTTTGTTGTAAATTGTTTATGTTGCGTTAATAATATTGTTAATGGTTTTTAAAAATGTTATACCATCATAATATAATTATTTACTTAGAGGCTCAGATATTCGAGCTAGGGTTTCAATTCGTTCTTTAAGTTTTAGTTACTAAATTTTAATTGATTTATTTATTGTACACGGGTGAATTCTTTACTGTCTTTAAAGGACTATAATAATCTACAATAGTTTAGTTGTTTAATAATAATTAATCCCAAAACTTGGATTATCGTTTAAATGATTGTTATTTACAAATATGGTTGTTATTAGGGTTTCGACCCTGTACTTTCTTTTACAAGTAAATTTTGTTTATAATAGTTAAGAGAATTAGTTCTTTTATAAATAACATTTATTAATATTAGTTACCATCGTATTCTAGTTGTTTTTATTAAATAAAATACAGATATGGTTATTAAAGTTCTTTGTTCAGATGTTCTTCATCTCTGTATTTAATTTGTCTTTTAGAAATTAAGTATGTTAATACACCCTACTTGAGGTTCGAATATTTGCAAATATAGTCTGTTATTATTATCAGTAAATGAACTAAGTATATCATACTTAAATCTTTACTTAGCAGAGTAAAATAAGTGTTTTATCTAAGTTATTTCTCCTGCCTCTGTTACAGGTTAATAGTATAATTATAAAATAAAGTACTGTATAAGAATAATAACTTATCTACTGGAATAGATTATTATTATAGTAAACCCGCTACCTGTAAAGTATTATGGCTATTTCTTTGCTAGCATTCTTACAACAACAATCTGGTTAAACAATATATTTAACTAAACAGGTTAAGGTTCTTTTGTGATGGCAAGCTACATACAAAAATAGATTATTCTAATATTATGAAATGCATAATACATCTATTCATTTCAGATTTCTATCTTATATTGTATCTATTTTAATTACACTACCTATGCAGGAGTATGGTCTGGTCCATTCCAGATGTGGAAAAACACATGTTAGGATTATTTTTCATCAATATCAAATTCAGTTTTTCAATAAACTAAAAGATTACTAACTTTATCAGCTCACAACTAAACATTTAACATTCATTAATCAGCCAAACTCACATTTAAACATTTAACACAATAAAATAAAAAGACTGTAGAACCTTATTAAGTTGGACAACAACAACGTTGGGAGGTCGTTCCTCCCTACCAACTCCTGAAGAACACTTAAACAACGTCTCCTCAGGACCCTTGAGCCTGGTCCTAGTCTCCTTGGCTGAGAACTGGTGGAGCAAGCAAACAATATACTAGTCCAATGACTCAGTAATCACTCTGCACTCAGCAGTAAGATCCTTCAGCTGAAAAGCTGCACTAGATCACTTTTGCAGTTAACCCTTCAAACACCTTCCACAAATTCCCTTCTCATTGAAATCCTTTGAAGTACATTCACCTGAATGATCACTTCCCTTGAATGAGCAGCCTCAGCTCTCTTCAATGGGCATTTTTATCAAGATTGCCTAGGTCTTTTGGGCCAGTTGTCATTAATTGAGCCACCTGCTTTGATCCCACTTTCTTGGGGGATCATGACCCCAAATGTAGGGAGGTTGCCACCTGCAAGAGTTGGAAGTGTTTGAGGATGCTGACACTTGTCTATTTGCTCTCCACCCAGTCTCCTCCACCAACTTGACCAGTAAACACTCTTTTAACAGCTCTCCCAAGCTATTGTCTCCACTTTTATTTATTTATAATTAAAATATTCAGAATTACATTCAATATCCTTGACTTTGCTAAGTCATCAATTACAACTTAGCATAAAATTTAACATATTGTCTTGAAATAAAATCGAATATGATAATATTATTTTTACAAAATTGGGGCATGTGACATACACACCCCCTTAGAACATAACATCGTCCTCGATGTTATTTATTCTTCATCCTTAGAATTCCCCTGTAACAGAATTGGATATGCATCTCGCATATTACTTTCCAATTCCCAGGTGGCTTCCTCTGGACTAAGGTGCTTCCATTGCACCTTCACCTATCCAATGGTGCGGTTCCGAAGTGTGATCACCCTCCGCCCGAGGATACAGTCCGGTTCCACCAGAAAATCATTTTCTGGTTCCACCTATACATCATTCCAGTTAACAACATGAGTAGCATCATGAACATATTTCTTTAATACAAAAATGTGAAAAACATTATGTATTCTTAAATTTGGTGGTAATGCTAATTGATAAGCTACTTGTCTGATCCTAGACAGAATTTGAAATGGACCATAGTAACGAGGTGCCAATTTTGCACAACTTCCCAATCTCAGAGAGCTCTTGTTGGGCCTTACCTTGGTGAACGCATGTTCACCTACCTGAAACTCCTTTGGAGTTCTGTTAAGTCTACTTGACTTTTCTTCCTGTGCAACTTTCAGATTACTTTGCACCTGTTTTACAATTTCTTCCATTTCCTTTAACAGTTCAGGACCTAATACCAATCTATCCACCAGATTACTCCAAGAGATAGGAGTATTACATTTTCGTCCACATAAAATTTCAAAATGACTAAATCTGGCTGATGTTTGATCATTATTATTATAAGCAAATTTTACCAGATGCAAATAATCCTCCCATTTACCCGGCTGGTCTTTCACATACATTCTTAATAGATCTTCCAGTACTTGGTTTACCCTTTCAGTTTGTCCATCTGTTTGATGATGGAATGAAGTACTAAAATTTAATGTAGTGTTTAACCCTTTAAACAAAGACTTCCAAAAGTTTCCTGTAAATTTAGGATTTTTATCTGAGATTATGACTTTTGGTACTCCATGCAATCAAAAAATCTATTTTAGAAAAATATCAGCTATGTTTACAGCTTTATAAGTAGTTTTAACAGGTATAAAATGAGTTGCTTTGCTTAACGTATCAACTACTACCATGATAGAATCATTTTGATTTTGATTTCTAGGCAGCCCAGTAATAAAATCTAGACTAATTATCTCCCATTTCCAGCTAGAAATGGGTAATGGCTGAAGTAATCCAGCTGGGTGTTGATGTTCAGTTTTCACTTGTTGACATTCAAAACACTTAGCAATATATTCTGCGACTCCAGTCTTCATATTTGGCCAAAAAATACTATTTTCTTAACATAGTTATAGTCTTTTGATAACCTGGATGACCTGCGTATGGAGTTTTATGAATTTCATCCAGAATTAACAGCTTAACTTTAGGTACATTAGGTACATACATTCTGTCTTTATACAGTAAAAATTCTTTTGCATTTAAACTGTAACTTTTACTTGGGCTTTCTGTTGGATTTTACTTAGTTTTAACTTGTAAACTTTGGTAAATTTCATCTTGTTCTATTCTAGCTTTGAGTTGTTCATCCAAATCTGTAGTATAAGTGCTGATAGCTGCTGCAAAATTTAGCCTTGCATTCCTACTTAATGCATCAGCAACATTATTTTCTTTACCTTTTATGTGCTGAATTTCAAAATCATACTCACTTAAGAAAGCTAGCTACCTAGCTTGTCTGGCATTTAAATTAGGTTGATCTAGTAAATACTTCAATCTTTTATTATCAGTCATTAAAATAAATTTTCTGTCAATTAGGTCATGTCGCCACATTTTTAAAGCATAAATAACAGCTGCTAATTCCAGATCGTAAGTTGCATAATTCTTTTCATGAACTTTTAACTTTCTAGCCTCATAGGCAATAACATGCCCTTCTTGAGTCATAACACCGCCTAAGCCATCATTGCAGGCGTTAGTGCACACTACAAAATATTTATTAGGATCATCTATTCTTAAAATAGGTGCACTGGTTAATAAAGTTTTTAACTTTCTAAAGCTTTCCTCACATTTCTGATTCCAGCCGAACTTCTTTCCCTTCTTTTGCAAAGAAGTTATCAAATTTGCAATCCTCGAAAAACCTTTAATGAACCTCTGGTAGTAACTGGTAATGCCCATGAAAGATCGAACATCTGTCACATCCTTGGGAATTGGCCAATCTTCAATTGCCCTTATTTTGTCAGGATCTACTGAAATCCCTTCCTTGGTCACCACATGACCTAAGTACTGAATCTTATCCTTAAAGAAATCACATTTACTAAACTTTGCGAAGAGTTGATGATCTCGCAACTCTTGTAAAACAATTTTTAGATGTTCTTTATGTTATTCTTCAGTTTTTGAATAGATTAGAATGTCGTCGATAAATATGACCACGAACTTATCTAAATACTTATGCATAACATTGTTCATTAAACACATGAAAACAGTTGGGGCATTAGTAAGCCCAAATGGCATGACGACAAATTCGTAATGACCATATCTAGTTCTGAAAGCTGTCTTAAAGATGTCTTCATCTTTAATCCTGACTTGATGATATCCAAACCTTAAATCTATTTTGGAAAACACCGTGGCTCCACGTAGTTGATCAAATAGATCATCAATACGGGGCAACGGATATCGATTTTTAATGGTCATCTTATTTAACTAACGGTAATCTATGCAAAGTCGCATGGTTCCGTCCTTTTTTCTTAACGAAAATGACAGATGCCCCCTAGGGAAACACACTTGGTCGAATATACTTTTTATCAATTAGTTCTTTTAATTGAGATATTAATTCATTAAGTTCAAGTATGTTCATTCGATAAGGGGCCTTTGAGCTAGGTAATGTACCAAGTACCAGCTCAATGGTGAAATCCAATTCTCTTTTCAGAGGTAGTCCCAGAATATCTTCAGGGAATACATCAACATACTCTCTTAATACCGATATGTCTTCCACTTTTAACTTATCTTATTTAATTAGACTCTCTTTATCAGTTATTGTTACTGCATAAGCTTTACATCCCTTCCTAACAGCTCTCTTAAGCTGTAGGGCAGAAATCTTCCTTATGGTGGTTTTTCTAGTGATTCCTTTTACACTTACTGGTTTTTCGTCACTATTTAAACATGTGAATATTTTATCATAACAATTTAAAATTAATCTATATTGTTCTAACCAGTCCATACCAATCAGCAAATCATAAGAACCAAGAGGCAATACATTAAGCTTGACAACAGTTTCAAAATGATCCATAACTACTGCACATTCTTTTACAAAACAAGCTATCTTTCTTTTAGCACCAGTGGCTAACTGAACTAACCAAGAATTCCCAAATTTTTCAACAGATAACTTACATTTTTCTACCATTTTAGGTGCAATAAACTGAGACTAGCTCCTGGATCAATCAAAATAGTTACAAGGGTCTGATTTATCATACTTTCTACTTCCACCATGGAAGTCTGATATTCTTCTTGTCGATTCTCCAAGGCTACGTTGATTCTGGGCATGGTCCTCGCTAGTTCCCCAATGGTCATCTCCTCCTGTATGGTATGAATATTGCTAACAGTCTTCTTCTGACTAGGACAGATTGAAGCATAGTGTGGGCCATTACACTCCCAGCATTTGATAGGCTCTTTGCGCTCAAAGTTCTTGGTAAAATTTCCATGATTATTAGCAAATTCCTTACCCTTAGAATTATTCTGATTGATGGGTGTATTGTTCTTATTTCCTTGGAAGTTCTTATTATTAAGATAATTTCTGGCCTTATTGTTCTTAGAATTTCTGTTGGGCACAAAATCCTTCTTCTTTTGTTCATACTGATTATTATTATTTTTAGCCTTCCAGTTGACCAAGCTTTCCTTCTTTCGATTCTGCTCAAAACAGAGGTTATCTTTCCTCATATCTTCTTCCAAAGTCTTTGGATTGTCATATATTCAATCCTATCCTTAATATGATAAGGTAGGCAGCTGAGGAATCATTGTACCTTTGGTTTCTCATCTACAAGGTATGGTACATACCTAAGTAGACTTAAGAACTTGTTGTTCAGATCTTTCATTGTCATTGATCATAACTTCAGTTCATAAAATTCTTTTTCTCTCTCCTCACAATATTGCTCAGACAGAAATCTCTTTTTAAAATACCTCTTAAAGGTACTCCAGTTTACATTTTTCTCTTTTATTCCCTTAACTCTTTTCAAGTCCTGCCACCAAATGTCAACCTTTCCTGAGAGGTTATAAGTAGTCATTCTAGCCTTTAACTGGTTAGAATAGTTATATATTTGGAAGTACTTCTTCATCTCAGATAACCAGGATTCAGCTTCCTCCCCCTTCTCAGTCTCTCCATTGAAGGTTGGTGGTTTTATCTTTTTGAATTCCCCAGAAATTTCCTCATAAGGTTTGTATTTCCTCTTTTTGGTGTATTGATTATCATCACTACTGTCACTAGAAGAATGGTAATTTCGTTGTTCACCAAACACCTCAGAAGATGAACTACTTTCAATTTTAGTATGTTTCATCTTTTTAGATTTACGTTGATGACTTGTATCTTATGATTCTGTTCATCTACCCCTACCCTCAGTTTGAAACCTTTAAGTTAGGATCTGATTCAGTTCTTCTTGAGCCCTCAGAATCCTTTCATTTTCTCGCTTTACAGACTCCATTTCATATTTTAGGTCTTTTACAGTTTGTAACAATTCTGAGGAATTGGTAGTTAAATCCTCTGGTAGAGGATCTCTTGGTAAATTTCCTGGTTCAATAACTGGAGATTCCTCCTCTGCATATTCTTCTAGCCTTTCCATACATGTCTGTTAAACTTCAGAAAACAATTTCTCTGATTGAATAACATTTAAAAGAAAATACATCAACATAATAATTCAATTTACTGTTTCCTAAAAGCTAGTTGGGCTTCATCAAGACCTAGTGTTTGAACTTTGTGTTCTGATACCACATGTCAAAACCTCGAATTTTCACAAAAATTTAAAATTTTGAGATAACATAAAATGCTAAAAACTGCGGTTTACTAATAGCTAAAGGTTAGCAATTAAAAGAATAGTTAAATGATTAGTATTACATAATCATAATTATGTTAACTTAACAGTTTTCCATTTTGTAACATGAATATGTTTCACCTGCGCATTGTTTTGTTTTCAGTTTGCTGATGAGTTTTTCTTTATGACAAGTAGGTGGAATTTAACTTTGAATCCTAGGCTTACTTAGCATTTATGCTAACGCAGAAAGATTACTTGTTCTTACAGGTTTTACAGGTATGATTGAACGAATAACGCTTTATATTTCATAAAGTATCTAGCAATATTTCTTTTTGCAATTTCGAGCTTTGTAAATAAGCTGTTATATTTCAAACCACTTTCGTGAGGTAAAAAAAGTTTTGTTTCCTTTAGTTGATCTTGTAAACGAAGTACAGGTAATTGAGTTTCTTTCTTCAATGTAAGTAGCGACAGTAAAATACTTTCTTTGGCTTTCAACTTGTAATCTTAGTTGCAAGTAACTTCTACTTTAGTGTGCATAACCTGCAATGTTATAATGATTGTTCTATCAGTATTTATACATTATCAACTTATATTATTTGTGTAACCAACTATTCAACGTTTATCTTCTGCAAGGAAACTTACAGCCTGTAAAGTTCTTAATCTTACGTCAAAACATGTGGTTCTAAAGATTTTAGACTCAGTGAGATTATTTCAATTCAATTTCTTATTTTTCTATAATACTTCTCTTGTATTAAGTTACTATCCACAAACAGTTTTCTGAGGTTGATGCTTTCGAAAAAGGTCGACTTTCTACTCCATGCTAAGCACCAGTTATTTTGTATAATCCTAAAACCGTTCTACTACTCAAAAGACATGGTGAAATAATAGCAATGCCAGGTTGAGAAACAACCAAAATTCTTTTAAAGTCTCGTTGACCTGAGCTATGTAAATTTTTTTATAAAAGTGTTCTTATATTACACTTAGCCAATTTCATAGTTTGCTACCAACTGATTTATTGGTTTCTATGAGACTTATAAACATGTATAAACTATCTTGTTTATTAGACATACAAGTTTATAATTAATTCAAAGTCATAAACAAGTTTAAAATAGAGTTCATAATTCTACTTAATACTATGTTATGCAATTTTATAAATGTCACAACTTGAATTATTATTAGAAACGAGATTAACCATGCATAGACTATAATGTTTTCTACATATAAAAAACTATAGTTATTAGGTGGTTATAAAACATTTTACTTGGGCTCTCCCAAATAACACATGATTTCTACACATATCAAGGTCAACGTTAAAGAACAAGGTTTACCAATATCCAGATTGTATTATCAATGTTACGATATAATGGACGTATTGTTAACGATGATATAAGTTTCTATGCATGAATTATTTCGAGAAAAACTAAAGTTTAAAAGGTGACACCGGTTGCTAGGTCAACGTATAGTTTAATGTGGTTATTTTTGGTACTAAACTATCATACCATATACTAAGCAGTGTAATCAAATACAATGTAATAACTAGGTTTTTATGCAACGTGTTCAATGATCAAAATAATTGTTTATCATTGTAATGCAGGTAACTATTGCGACGACCCACTGCATGGTTAAAAATTATACTGACCACGTGGTCTTCTCCTGGCCAAGTGTTGAAAATATATAAATCGTTGTAACCCTACTCTTTGTTATTTTCCTCCGTAGTTCTCGGGCCTTCGGGCTGCTCTGCAACCATTCTCATGGTGGCCATGCTACCCTACTGGTTGTTAGATGTGCTCCGAGTCCTGGTTTAAGTCGTATTCAGTCTTCACCATTCAGTCTCAAACTTTTTCTGTGTATTGTAAGTCTTATCTCTGCAAGGGTTTGTAGAGAGTCATGGCATAAGGCTTACGGCCTGTAAGTGGCTCCTTGCTTGTTCATCCCTGGCTTGTCCTTGCAGAGATAGTTTTTAAGATTTGCTTGATGTTGTTACAGTACTGCCTTCGTCATAGGGTTTGAGAGTCTCGTTTTCATGCCTTGCATTGTTGGTGACAGCTCTAGCTTCGTTGTCTGTTTCTCGCGTGGCTGTTGCCCATACTTGTTCTTACTACTGCTGTCAGTGGCTTGTACATGAGTCTCCAACGTCTCTGTCACTGCGAGTATGAAGGTTTGGCTTCTTGTTACGTTGGTGGCGGTGCTGTTGTTCCTTCGTGGCTCCATAACCTTCACTTCCAGGTACTGTAAAATTCTTAAGAGCTCTTAAAACTAGACTTTATTTCAGTATATATTTCTGAAATCATATTTTAATTAAACCTTGGTTTTTATCTTTGCAGGTGACAGTTCGCTCATCCTTTGGCAGAAATACTTCAAGAAAAGGATCGGCACTCTGGCTACGGGTAATCCCTAGTTATCAAATGGCATTCCCTGCTTGTGCAGTCCTTAAGGGACAATTTCCAGTTGGAAATTTACGGCCTAGTTGTTACCCTTCATGGGTTACTGTTCTTCAGATTACTAGTTTGGTTTTTGTTAAACCCTTGCTTCCAATAGGGTACTCCGGCTCAAGCCGTGACTTGTAAATGTTTGTTTTCTTGTTTTTGTACAATGTCATGTTTATAGCCTTTACAACCTGTCAAGCCATACATAGTTTAGTTTAAAGCATAGAGATTTTCCCTTTTGAGCTCGAACTCAGTTTAACCTTAAGCCCTTAAGGTAATTTTGTAATCTAGGGTTTTTACCCTTATTCGCCTATGTAATAGAAATTTTGCTGTAAATTGTTTATGTTGCGTTAATAATATTATTAATGGTTTTTTAGAATGTTATACCATCATAATATAATTATTTACTTACAGGCTCAGATATTCGAGCTAGGGTTTCAATTCGTTCTTTAAGTTTTAGGTACTAAATTTTAATTGATTTATTTATTGTACACAAGTGAATAGTGTACACTTCCAGTTATATTACTATGATTGTTTCTTTACTGTCTTTAAAGGACTATAATAATCTACAATAGATTAGTTGTTTAATAATAATTAATCCCAAAACTTTTATCGTTTAAATGATTGTTATTTACAAATATGGTTGTTATTAGTGTTTCGACCCTGTACTTTCTTTTACAAGTAAATTTTGTTTATAATAGTTAAGAGAATTAGTTCTTTTATAAATAACATTTATTAATATTAGTTACCATCTAGTTGTTTTTATTTAATAAAATACAAATAGGGTTATTAAAGTTCTTTGTTCATATGTTCTTCATATCTATATTTAATTTGTCTTTTAGAAATTAAGTATGTTAATACACCCTACTTGAGGTTTGAATATTTGCAAATATAGTCAGTTATTATTATCAGTAAATAAACTAAGTATATCATACTTTAAATCTTTACTTAGCAGAGTAAAATAAGTGTTTTATCTGAGTTATTTCTACTGCCTCTGTTACAAGTTAATAGTATAATTACAAAATAAAGTACTGTGTAAGAATAATAACTTATCTACTGGAATAACTTATTATTATAGTAAATCTGCTACCTATAAAGTATTATGGCTATTTCTTTGTTAGCATTCTTACAACAACAGTCTGGTTAAACAATATACTTAACTAAACGGGTTAAGGTTCTTTTCTGATAACAAGCTACATACAGAATAGATTATTCTAATATTATGAAATGCATAATACATCTATTCATTTCATATTTCTATCATATCTTATATCTATTTTAATTACACTGCATGTGCTGGAGTACGGTCTGGTCCATTCCAGAAGTGGAAAAACATAGGTTATGAATATTTTTCATCAATATCAGATTCAGTTTTTCAATAAACTAAAAGATTACTAACTCTATTAGTTCACAACCAAAAATTTAAGATTCATTAATCAGTAAAACTCACATTTAAACATTTAACACAGTAAAATAAAAAGACTGTAGAACCTGATTAAGCTGGACAACAACAGCGTTGGGAGGCCGTTCCTCCCTATCAACTCCTGGAGAGCGCTCAAACAACATCTCCTTAAAACCCTCGAGCTTGTTCCTGGTCTCCTTGGCTGAGAACTGGTGGAGCAAGCAAACAATATACTAGTCCAATGACTCAGTAATCACTTTGCACTCAGCAGTAAGATCCTTCAACTGAAAAGTTGCGCTAGATCACTTTTGCAGTTAACCCCTCAAACACCTTCCACAAATTCCCTTCGCATTGAAATCCTCTGAAGTACATTCACATGAATGATCACTTCCCTCGAATGAGCAGCCTCAGCTCTCTTCAATGGGCATTTTTATCAAGATTGCCTAAGTCTTTTGGGTCAGTTGTCATTAATTGAGCCACCTGCTCTGATCCCACTTTCTTGGGGGATCATGACCCCAAATGTAGGGAAAATGTAGGGAGGTTGCCACTTGCAATAGTTGGAAGTGTTTGAGGATGCTGCCACTTGTCTATTTGCTCTCCACCCAGTCTCCTCCACCAACTTGACCAGTAAACACTTTTTTAACGGCTCTCCCAAGCTGTTGTCTCCACTTTTATTTATTTATAATTAAAATATTCAGAATTACATTCAATATCCTTGACTCTGTTGAGTCATCAATTACAACTTAGCATAAAATTTAACATATTGTCTTGAAATAAAATCAAATATGATAATATTATTTTTACAAAATTGGGGCATGTGACAGAAAGGATGGATCTTTGTGTAATTAGATCTATCATGTATTATAGAAGGTCTATGAGATGTGATGTTATTGGAGTTCAAGGTCCAGTTCTTAATAGTTTTCAATTTGGATAAAGGTAAAAAAGTGGGTAATCTTGAAGCACAAGTTTGGTCTAGAATCCTTCCTAACAATGCAGGTAAGGAGGTTACACCTTGTCACTTTCTAAATGGAAGATCTGCTAGCTCAAGTGTGAAGGATTGAGGTTTCGAAATGATCATTAATGAGCCTAGTACTAAATCTTAGACTAATCACCTTGTTACTAAATGTTTCACGCTAAGTACATAACTTGTTCATATCGTAGTTCTAAAGACATTATCAACTCTAACTGTTCTTACGTTAAGGATTAGAGGTGTTTGGGGGTTGGTTTCATTAGTCATGGATTGGATTATACACATGTGTGTGGCTTGAAGGGTAAATAGACTTCAGATAGTGGTGTCGATGTCCCAAAAACAAACAAATCCAAAAGCGTAATCCATTTGAGGAAGGAGAGGGTGTGTATGGTGTTGGATAAGGAACTTGAAACTTAATCAAGTGGAGTATTCATGGAAGGATCTCAGATGACATTTTTTTGGCTAGTGCATCTCTACTCGATCACTTAATGAATGAATTCAGAGTTTATGGAGCACAATGCTAGGATATGTGCATGTTTTCCATATCCCCACAAGAGGATGGATAGGTTTCTTATTCAAAAGTGAGGAGTATGCCCACAAAATTTTGAAGGAGAAATTGTATTAGGATTCAATATTCTTAGCCCTGAAAACATGGATAGTTTGTTTTGATCTGCATTTGAAGAGATTGAGAGGAATTCTCATATGGGAAAAGCTTCCTTGGCTTCCAATGGGATTTTTTTACTAAGAAATCTTTGAAGGTGGTTGGGAATCATCTAGGGAATCCCTTGATGTGGGTTTACGGTTTCTTTTGAATTTCATTCGCACAATTGTTGAACTCTTAGTGGAAATGGACCTCATGCAAGGCTTTCCAAAAAGTATGGAATTTGTGCTGGGAGAGATAATACATGGCCAAACTCTGAATTACGCTTGTGTTGGCCTTTCTGAGGTGCTAGGTGTCCTATTTGTGTTCATATTGTATCCAATTGCAGTCTTGCTTTCCCAAGGAAATTTTGGAGGAAAAAATTGATGGACACCATTTTTTTGAAGGAGATTCAAGGTCAAGATCCAATGTTTGTTAGTTAGTATAATATAGTTTAGGATCCTAACGGTGTAGAGGATAGTGTCAAATCCATAGGTTTGGTCGTTATTTCTAGTGGGGACTTAGTGGTTTTTCTAAGCAAGAGGCATCAACATGAGATTGAAAGGGAGATGGCATCAAAGGATGATTCGCATGCCCTAAGGCCTATTGATTGTAGCATTCCCGATAAGTCTCTAACTTAAAGTTAATGAGTGTCCTATTTGGAAGAAGTTAATTTTAACCTTGATTTGGGGAATAAGGTGGTATGACCTTCTCCCTAGAAGTCCCTAAGGTATTTAACAAGGATTTAAAGGGTGGATTTCATGTCCTTGGTCTATGTGGAAAGATGGAAGGTGTGCCTTTTGTTCTTGAAAAATCAAATGCAATCATATAATATAATTTGACTACGCTTTTATGGGTTCATTTGAATTTGAAGAAATGTAGCATTAAGATTCTAGATAGGAGGTGAATACTAGCTCTAGATGAACCAATAGGTGTTCTTTGAGACCAAAGAAAGATTTAAAGGGAGGAGGGGGCAGGGATGTTATTAGGGGGGATTGGGTTAGATCCTATAAAGGAAGTTCAAGCCTTCAACAATTGGGAGGAAAGATATGTTGCATCATGCACTAGAGAAATATTTGGCTGAAATTCAATGGGAGAAACTTAAATATATTAAGGGCATCATTATAGCAAGACATAACCCCTCTAGTATTTTGAAATTATTATTATGTCTTCTAATTCGAGAGGGTTGACTAATTCCTCAAATCCACTAGTCCCTGCAAGGATGGTGGAATTTCTAAGTAATATATCTTCTTGATTCAAGAAATAATGGGCTTAGGCAGCAAAGTGGTGGAGAGGTTATCTAAATTATTTAGGAATTAGGATTTCCTTTATTAATGCTTGGGGTAATTTAGGTGGGTTTCTTACTATGTGGAGGGAATCTTTATCCTTATTTCAAACTATTGTGTTTGCTACATGTATTTGGACTGAGTTATTCCTTAAAGACATTGGTCACAAGATTTCAATCTTTAATTGGTATGGCCCACAAGAGGGCATGCAAGAGTCCTAAGATAATTCATTTGGTTTGGATTTTTTAAGGGGGAATAAGGTCATTGTTGGGTGATTTGAATTTTACCATGAACATGAAGTATGAGGTTTGGAAGACCTCTTCAAGAGTTGATCCTATGGTTGTCTATTTCAATTATAATTGGAAAGGGCTAGATTCATAAAGTAGGAACTTGTGAAAGTGATGCCTACTTGGAGCAACAATTGGTCATGGGAGGTTAGGGTTTCAAAGCGTTTGGACAGGTATTTAATATAAACACTCCAAGCATAATAGGTCTTTGGGTTGTTCAAACCTTTAACTTATATGAACACTCCAAGCATGTTACCATTGATGAAAATATGCTTACTTACAAGTAAAGCATAAGAGGTAAAGCATGAAAATATACGAAAAGAATATTCTCAGTGGTAAACTCATTTGTATTATCTAATTGAGTGCAAAATTGTGTAGAATGATTAAGTTTTCACATCTCTAGTAAAATGCAATATAAAGTGAGTGGTTGAGTTTGACTCACTACTCATCTATGAATTATTTAAAAAATTAATAAAATAGAAGAAAGATAAAATTGTGAAGTACAAAATACAATTATTATACATAGTCTAAGTTCACTAGGAACTTAGGGGCTAAATCTCATTAATTCTTCTATGAATAGAGGAAATAGCCCCTGATTTTTGGGGTACTTACAGTCCCTACCAATAAAGTAAAAATATTCCTTGGGATTCGTATAAATGGATTCTTAGTAGGGACCCATAGATGCAGTAAAGATGGAAAATTTAATTAGTCATAGAAAGTCATTGGATTCCCTCTTTGCATAAGAACAAAACTAGTGAAAGTGTGTTGAAAGCAAGGGAAGAAGCATTGTTGTAGACCATTAATGCGAGGAACTACACATATAGTGTTGTATGGGTTGAACTCATTTTGCGGCATCGAAAAGGTGCATGGGAGCAAGGTGTTTAATAAATCCTTGTTCAAAAAAAGATGAGAATGTAGAGGATGGTATTCCCTAACTTTGTAGGAAGTGTCCATGAGTTGTCTGAAAAACTTACAAGAGAGTAAAACATGATGTGACCAACTCTAGATGGACAAAAAGAAAGAGGTCCATTGATTCAGGTGGGAAGAAGACCTTATTGTTATCTTTTGGATTGCTCTAGAAGTGTCTAAATTTTGTTAGGGGTATCCTCTTATGATGTAGGTTGCATGGTGAAACATTAACCCCTTAGTTGTATCTTATCTCTTTTGGTTTATGACATTTGGAGAGCTTTCTATAGGTTGTTTCTTAAACTTGGTCTTGTGTTAGTAGTGGCATGCCTTTTAAGGAGGTGGTTATCTTTTGTGGAATTAATATCTTTTACATGGTGCACATGTTGCGAATGTGGTTAATTGCATTGGAGGTGGGCCTACATTTCAAGAAAAGCACTAAGCATAAAAGGAAGAATATTTGGCTCTAGGAGCATTCAGATCATGTGGCATATCTTAGGAAGAAGAATTCATGACTTGGGGATGGTTGGGTTGAGGGAACATTACCTAGAGAGAGTTGGTTGTGGACTCGAGACATATATTTTGAAGAACGTTGGAGCATTAATAGCTTGTCTTAGAGAAGAAAAGAGCCTTGTGATAGGGAGTGCTTAACACTTGGAATCCATGCTTTGAAAGCACGCCACTTGTGAATTGATCCTTGGAAGAGAGCACTTCACTTAGGGACCTTATCATGTGCATTAGATTAGGTTTCCTATGCACTTAGTCTACTTTAGTATTGTCAACTTTCCTCGCCTATTATACATTAAGGGACCAATTTTTTTTGTATGTAATGTACCCATTATCTTGTAAAGGTATAGGTGCTTGTATGATGCAAGAGAAGAAGACCTAGGATTTGTGAGATGCAAACCATAGGATGGATAGGAAGCTTGGAAGGCTAGCGCTAGGGTTTTCCTTGGAGCATTTATACTTATGTGATGCAAGGATGCCTAGAGATTGACTAAACCTTTGTAAGATATGAGTGCTAGAGTGAAGAAGACCTAAAGTTCAGTGTGAGTCTTTGCTTGGAGGACTTGAAGCATAGAGTAGTGATTAGATCATTGTATCTTTTCAATAAACTTGTATTGGAGTCTTTGTACTCGTGTTGATGCAGGGGAGGAAGTGTTAGAGTTTGTGAGAGGAAAAACCCAAAGAAGACATGATGTGTTGGGGTTTGATGTTCTTATGTGAGACAAACCTATGGTTTGTGCCAAAGAAACCCTAAAGGTAACTTGGAGAACTTGTGTGATGTAAGCTTGGAGAATCTCCTAGATTTGTGTGATGCAAGTGGGAGAGAAATTGTGGGCTTGCTAGGGTTGATGTTAGTTTGTTGTTGAGCCTTTGGAGTGGCTAAGAGTAGCTTGGTGTGATCTTGTTCTAGTTGATGTTTGTTGGTTAGGGTTTGATGTTGATGGTGGATTCCCTAGCTAAGGTTTTGAAGTAGTTGGAGTTCCTAGCTTGTGATAAGCTTGAAGGACAGTTTTTACCAGTGTGTGATAATCTTATTGGTATGCACTTGTAACTTCATATGTTGTATATGTGTAGTGTACCTTGTTGTGCAAACTTTGTGTAATTGTAGACCTGGTTTTCAAAGTATATTCTCATGGTGATTGATTAGTTTGTTGGCACTAGTTGTTTATGTTGGTTTAACATAATAGTAAACAAAGTTTTTGTGGAGTAATTTGACAAGGAAATTGAGGCTAAGAGGGCATATTTGTGGTTGTAACAAATTGGTGATTCATAGCTAATTTCATATTTCTTATATGTTGGGGATTGTGCTCTTAGGGCCATGAATCTTCTCCCTTTGAAGTACATTGTTTCAATGTTTATTTTCTTACATTGCCCTATATATTTTGGTTGGACAAAAGTAAAATTTATGTTTTTGTAATTTACATTTCAAAATCATTCTTAGCACTGAAAGTTCACAAGCATTAGAACTAGATAACCTCAATTTTTGAGGTGAAATCTATGGCATTGTGTTGAGCAAAAATTCACAAAAGTTCCATGTGGTATCAACTCTAAATTCAATGCAATGCTCTTTTGATGAAGAGCGAATTAGTTATTCCAGTGGTTTCATCGCCAAAAGAGGCGCTTGACCTATTATAGATTGTTGCATATGAAACCCTAGTGTGCTTGGAAAGAAGTGCTTGAACCCCATAAGCATGATTTACTTGATTTACTTGATTTATTGCTGATTACTACTATTGATATTAAAGTGTGTAACATGTTGAAAATTGCTTCCAGTTTTACACCTTGGAAGTATAGGTTGCAAATGCTATTGGAAGAGACTAGGTTTTGGGAGCTTGTTGAGAAAGAGAAGATTGCACCTATCAATTTGAAATTGTTGACTAAGCTTGATAAAAAGGAGGCCAAGACAAAGAAAAGCATTCTTGATTCAATGAAAAAATCATTTGGCCATTCATATTGTGAAGAAGAAGATCGGTAAGCAAATGTATGATGGTTTGATTGCATTATACTAGAGTGTGTTCAAAGTGTATGTTTCTCTAGGAAGATAATCTTGAGAGAGAAGCTTTGAGCGATCCACATGAGGGACACATATTTAATGGTTAGCTACTTGGGAAGGATCACATAGTGGAGAGATCAATTATTTGCTATAGGGACAAAAGTGGAGGATGAGGAGTTGGTGCCCATTGCCTTTAATGAATTTACTTCATCTTAGAAACCTTTTGTTCAAAGTGTGTTCTCATGAGAAATTACTAGCTTTTGAAAAGCTTTGGAATGACTTTGTGGAAGAAGAGATGAGGTTAGAATCTAGTGCAACTATCCAAGTGAAGTAGAAGACTTAGCCCTCATCGTGAGGATGAAGAACGGAAACATGAAAGGACCCAAGTAGGGTAAGAAGGAAGGATCAAGCCAGGTAAGAAGGGTTTGAGTAATGTGAAATGTTTTAGGTCAAATTATTAAAAAAAAGGATCAAACAAACAAAGATGGGTTGTAAGAAGTGTAGAGACTGTAGTTGCAATGGATGCGTTAGCATTCCACCTTGACACCATATTCTCCATTGTCTTTTGTTTATCCACCAACATTGTTTCAGGGGTTGGATGGTAGGCGGGTAGTGGGGTATAGAGATATATGACTTATGACATAACTCTTCAGCAGATTTCAAGAGCAAGAGGGAGTAATATGCATACACTTGGGTGATGATGTCATTTACCCTATGAAGGGATTGGGATCCATATCCTTTTGAATGCCATAGTGGTTCTTGATTGAAATGATGTTTTGTTTGGCCCTAGTTAAATAATAATAATAACAATAAATAATCTTCATTAAATTTCTTGTTTGATATATTTTCAATATAGAGTTGCATTTGATTGTAGTCTAGCAAGTCTGAGAACTTTAGCTATAGGTGTGGAGGATGGTGACCTTTTCAAGTTACGTGTTGTATCATGTGGCACTTGTACATGCCAACGAGAATAAGCCACAAACCACACTTAAGGTCACGATGGGGGAACAAGCCATAGACCACACTCAAGGTCACGGTGGGAGAACAATCTACATACCACACTCAAGGTCATGATTGGAGAACAAGGCACAGACCACACTTAAGGTAACAGTAGGGGAACAAGCCACAGACCACACTCAAGGTCACGATGGGAGAACTAGCCACAGACCACACTCAAGGTCACGGTGGGGGAACAATCCACATACCACACTCAAGATCACGGTGGAGAACAAGCTACAGACCACACTTAAAGTCACAGTGGGGGAACAAGACACACACCACACTTAAAACATATAAATCACAGCTATCACGCAGACAAGGTAAAGCATTCACGCAGAGGTGGCCACGAAAGGACTCAAAGAGATATGCCATGGGAAAACCCATGCGGAGACGCCCAGTTACAAAGAGGTACAAATATGTGAACACGCAGATGAATCCACGCGAACGGTCTCACGAGAGAAGAGTGCTCACGGTCACCCGGGAGCAGGGTGCTCACAATCTCACGGAGATGAACCGTCTCGTTGAGAGTAAACACACAGCCGCGTAGGTGGGTGATGGTCAAGCATCACGTGAAGGAGTTACGTGAAGGGAGAATCACGCTAAGGGAAGAAACCCACAGCCTACGCTGAAGTAGAAGCTCGCGGAGGAAGAGAAGCAGCCTCAGGATAGTAGTCATGCGAAGGAAATAGTCGCGCAGGAGCAAAGAAGAACATGGGCATTCGCAGAACAGAGAAGCATCCATTGAAGAACTCAGTCACTTGGGCAGCTGAGGAATCATGCAAATAGCTGAGGAATCACGCGGAGCAACGTCAAAGAGAAGCAGACAAGGAAACAGTTCGATATCCCATTAAGCGTTTCATTTATAAGGTTTAAGCAGTAATAATATGGTCCAAGTCAAATATCAAAAGTCCAAAGGTTTTAATAAAAAAAACAAATAAAATAAATAAATGATCTAAAAGGTTTTTATTAATAAAACCATAAATATTTTATTAATAAAACCATAAGTAAAATTTTATAATAAAGTCATAAGGTAAATGGTCCAACCTAAAGATAAAAAATAACTTATGTTAGTGTACCAAAGACTCATGAGGTAAGAGTCATCATAACAAGGGTACACGCAATAAGAGTGCTAGGACCAAGTAGAATAAGGGACCATGAGTCAACAAGGAAGGCCACAATAAAATAACCCACAAACCCACAAGATCAAGCTGAACCATAAGGTGGACAAACATCTTCTTTAGGACCAACAAGACCAGTAAAATTGTCTCTCTCTAAAGGTACATTGTTTTATATATTTTTGTCATCATTGTATAAGGAGAAGATCCAAACAGATGTTACAATCATTTGGTCCTCAATACTGCTCTTAAGGGTTAGGTGCTACTGACATCATCAAGGGGTGGCCAATCCCTTGAGAAGCAACCTAGCAGTAACGATTAGGAGAGAGGACATCACACATCATCATCTTCCATTCTCAAAGAATGTCTCTCAACTAAGAATGGCTCTCAGCCCTAGGCTGAGTTTCAGACCCAAACTAAAACAAATTCCTGGTAACTGACGAGGTGCCTCCATTCTCCTAGAGAATGGCTCTCAATACTAAGCTAAGCTTCAATCCCAGATTGAATCAAATTCCTAGTAATTGACTAGGTGCCTCCATTCTCCCAGATAATGGCTCTCAACACTATGTTGAGCTTCAGTCCCAGACTGGATCAAATTCCTGATAATTGACCATGTGCCTCCATTCTCCCAGAGAATGTCTCTCAGCACAAAGTTGAGCTTTAGTCCCAGACTGAATCAATTTCCTGGTAACTGACCAGGTGCCTCCATTCTCCCAAAGAATGGCTCTTAGCACTAAGTTGAACTTCAATCCCAGACTGAAAGTTGATCAACTACCTGCAGAACCTACTTAGACATCGTGTCCCTAGTCCCAGAACAAAATATGTCTCTGCCTCGACCTGCAGGATCTATTTGGACATTGTGTCCCTGGTCCCATACCAGAATACCCTAGAGGCACATAGGGGCCCTAGCCACATGCTAGGGGCTTTGCCATGGCATCGACCTGCTTGGTCCCAAACCAAAAACCCCAGGAAACTACTCGGAGTCCTATGGTACCTTCTAGGGTCTTACTCTGCCCTAGTTAACTGACTAGGGTACCATCCTCCCTTGGAATGGGTCTCGCATCTGCACTAACTTTAACACTCCCTCTCAACAAGAGAGGCATTCTCGGTAACACTAAGCTTCTCTCGAAAGTGCTTAGACTTCAACAGAGGCTTAGTCAACACGTCAGTAAACTTGTCTACTTGAAAAAAAATACTGAATCATGTCCCATACATGGCTAACATTCCCCTTGACGTGTTCCTACATGTCATAGAGCACAGTATTTTCTGAGAGCTTGATCTTTTATAAATCTACTTGGAAATTTAAGACTGACTTCACGCACATCATTTAACATCTTCCAAACCCGATGTCTGGTTGCTACCTCATAAATGGAGGTTTCTAAAACAATGACATTGCTCATCTAAGATATCAAACCAGAGCAATCATGAACCTCTCAATAGGTTACTCAAAGAGATCAACTGAAGACTCCCTAACCTGCTCCCTCTACTCATCTAAGCAAGATGACTCATGGACTAGGCTTACTTCCATGTCTCTATAATTGGGGAGGGTTCTCTAAAAACTTTCTTCAAGGGAGATTACGACTTTTCTTTGCAATCCCAGTCTGTTGGGGATTGAGGAGCACTTTTGGCTCCCTCTTGATCTCTAAACTTACCAGTTGTTCCATATAACTGATCCATCAATTTTTGGAGCCTCTTGCTCCCTCTGTTCAGGAGTACTCAGCGTTTTCTTGAGTTGTGTAATTAATTCTAAGCATAACAGGATCTACAGGCATTCACTACTTATCACATCATCCTCCTTTATAAGTTAAGATTGATTGTCATCAATTTCACATACTAACATGATTTTTATCATTCATATATGTATATTGCAGCTATCTTAATGATATCAAGAGCATATCCACATGTCATGACAATATTAAGAGTCAACATGGATTGGGATAGGAAGTGCTCCCTATATTTGCCCTTATGCAGAAATCGCATTGTGCATCACATTGAACATGTACCCATAGAGGTATCAACATTATATCAACTTTATGCAATAGTATACATGCATTGGCACAATTTAGATCATAATCCTAGACATAAGATTAAGCTCTAAGCTTCACACTGATTAATGCATCATAAGCAATGGTTAAGCATTCTATGACACTGTCCTTTAAACCTGAGCATGCACTTCTTAAATAATTTCATGTATCATCATACAACATAATCCATGATATTTAAATGATCATAAATTCCAACTTCCTTGCAACAACAATCCATCAACAAGTCATAAAACTCTTTTGCACAAATCAATGATCAACTATAAGGCATCATAATTAAGTGGGCTTGTCATTTGCTAACATACATCTTTCATGGGTTATCTATTAAATCCATTTTTTGATGACACTTGTCAGTACTATTGATACATCTCTTGTTCAGTTGTCATTGATGTAATCAATCAGATATATAAGTATCAGATCTCTTACCATCTTTATCACTTTGATGGCCAATGAACTCCTTCAACCAAGATCTGTAGTTCAAATCCAACAATTCAAGTCCTTACTGTTACTTTGGCAACCCTTACATTAGGATCATGTAGACTCTGTTATCCTCAAGACAGAGTTAGCTACAGCCCAAGCTCTAATACCATGTTGAAATTTTAGGGTTCAAGGAGTTTTTTTAACATATATAGTAAAATTGCATGAACATATAAACTCACATTCATAATAGTACTTGCTTAATAAAATTTGAATTGTAATAAAACAATCATAATTTTCATCTCTTTCAACTTAATGCTCCATTAGTCACTGCATTAGAGTTGGTCCTTGAGAATCATTAAATGCCATGTACAGTAACAACACGATAAGATAATGTACAGTAGAAATCAGCAGTAAGGAATCGTAACTAATATTTGAATCGACGTTATACTCAAATACTTTAGGTTGATCTTGTCACTGAAGGGACAAGTCAATTGAGTAAACAAATGTTGTACCTTGAGAGAGAGGGTTAAAGCAATAGGATATGGACTTCAAACACTTAGTCGACGGTAAGAGATTTATACCCAGTACAGTCACATTGCACATATGTTGGGTAAGAATACAGTCACATTGTGCAGAGACACGATGGCATACTCTTGCACAGTCAAGCTTCCACGGTCATGCTAAGTAGGATACGCATGGCCATGCTAGAAAAGCCACAGTCCGTACTCAAGGTTATGCTAAGAGAACAAACCACAGACCACACTTAAGGTCAGGGTGAGAGAACAAGCCACAGACCACATCAAGGTCATGGTGGGAGAACAAGCCACAGACCACACTCAAGGTCACGGTGAGAAAACAAGCCACATACCGCACTCAAGGTCACAGTGGAGGAACAAGCCACAGACCACACTCAAGGTCACGGTGGGAGAAAAATCCACAAACCACACTCAAGGTCACGGTGGGAGGAAAAGCCATAGACCACACTCAAGGTCATGATGGGGGAACAAGCCTCATACCACACTCAAGGTCACAGTGGGAGAACAAGCCACAGAACACATGTCACATACCCCAATTTTGTAAAATAATGTTAATTGTTTTAATTATATTCTTGAGACATTATGTTAAATTTAATGCTAAGTAGGAACTGATGACTCAGCAGAGTCAAAAGAAGTGGAATATAATTCTGAATATTTTATTATTAATAAATAAAATATGGAGACAACAGCATGGGAGAGCTGTCAATAAGAGGTTACTGGTCAAATTGGTGGAAGGAACTAGGTGGAGGGCAAAAGACAAGTGGCAGCATCCTCAAACACTTCCTAAGTTGCAAGTGGCAACTTCCCTATATTTGGGGTCATGATCCTCCAAGAAAGTGGTATCAGAGCAGGTGGCTCAATAAATGACAACTAACCCAAAAAGACCTAGGAAATCTTTTTAAAAGTACCCAATGAATAGAGCTGAGGCTACTCAGATATTTTTTCCAAAGAAGAATCATTCAAGTGGAATGTTATTCAGGAAATTCATTGGGGAAAAACGGAAAAATAGTAAGGAATTTGTTCTGAGAGGAATGCTGCAGTAACTTAATCTATTACAGTTTGTTAGCTGGGAGAACTTACTGATAACTTCAGGATTGATACTGAGTTGAAGACAGGTATTTGACTATTGTTGCACCTAGTTCCAGCGAGGGAGACCAGAGCAAGCTCGGAGGTCCCGAGGAGTCGTTGTTTGAGCGCTCTCCAGGAGTTGGTAGGGAGGAACGGCCTCCCATTGCTGTTGTTGTCCAAAGTTCAAACAGGTTCTGCCATCTAACTGTCTGTGTTTTAATAACTGTGAATGGTTGAATGTTATGTTTGTAGTTTATGATACAAAGATTATAACTATAAAATCCAGTTCAGTAATAATAACCCACGGCCGTACTAAAAAATTTACATAGGGAGGCTTTTACAGCCTGTTGTTTTACATTAAACACAGTATTATTATACAAAATAAAATGTACACTCACGGCCGAAGCCGGAGAGCCCTGTCGTAAGCGAGGGTCTCAACAAACTATGAAAAATAGCGAAGTAAACAACCAAAACAACCAAAACCCATGAGGGTCTTTCAGGCCGCAACGACCAACCCTTAACTTTCCATGAGGGTTTGCACAAGGTAGGACAGCCATGGAAGGACCAGGGCTTACCGTGGCCTTTGCATCGCCGCAACCTCGTACTCGTTGTGCAGACAGAGAAGAGAGACAAGTCGCACCTGCAAGATCATCACACATCCTGCTGTTAATTATATATTAAATGTGAAGAGTTATTTAAACCATGACATGTGCATTAACAATAAAAGAAACGAATGATATATTTTTTTTTACCTCAGCACTTAAAAGCCATTAACCAGCAATGCATCTACCAGCGACCAGCTCGAGTAAGAATTTTGTCATTCAGCTACAAAGGAAACGACGTTACAACACTCCATCAATCACTGACAGCAGAGAACCCCCAAGTTATTCGGCTGACAAAGTAAAACCCTAAGCCGTGCTGTTACTCTTTCCCATACAACGCACAGTAAACGGCGAAACTCAAGCCACAACACTCCGAAGGGAGGAACCACTCCTGTATTGATAAACTGAAGGAGAAGGGTGAGGGCTATTATAGTCAAGGGTTCGAGTTTAAGCTGGTGAGGCAGCGAGAATCTAAAAGGAGAACAAATAACGTATGACGCACAGAAATACTTCGGCACGGCATTCACTATTATGCATTTGGGCAAGCTAACCAGGGAGGAATAAACCAAGGACAGTAACAACACTATTCAGGTGACAGAGCAGCCGGTTATTTCCCAGAGGATCGACGAGTGCCCAAAGGCGAGGGAAGACTAACGAGCTAGGGTTGGAGATGGCCCTTTTAACCCTGCGATGCTTGGCCCAAACGAAGACACGTCTCCATGCAAATTATTTGCCCACGGTGGGTATTCTTTCCATAGTTTTCGAAGAGCAAATCACGAGGAACAATTTTTGTCAATCATTTGGCTGTCTCGAAGGTTACACTATAGTCCCAGCCGAAGTCAACCTATCATTGGAGAATAATAACAAGAATTTTGTTAACACGTAAACCATACCATAGAGCTTACCACTGATGTAAGATTATAGCAATTCATTATAATACATTATGGTATATTATCATTCATGCAATGCAATCGAGATATAACCCTATGTCCATCGTGGGTGTAGTTGACATTACAATCTAGAACCTTGTAACATGATATGCTTACCTAATAAACATTTGATCAAAGGGTATACTATATCTAGAGTGATAAGTGCATAACATAACCTTATGTACAAGCTTGGAATGTATGAGATAAAGGTTTATAAGAGTCTTCCTTTAAAATTAAATCCTTAAACTTGTTATGACATGGTCTTGTTCATGACCTTTCCATTTAGGTGAATGACTATTTTGTCATTCAAATCTTACAATCTTAAATGAAATAAGTTTCGTAATTTGTTGTAGAAGGAAAGTATAATACGTATGTTTAAGTAAGAATAATACTTACACAAGTATTCACTCAACCTCTATATTTTAATTATAGAATATACTAATGATTGATATTAAGGGTGCTGTAAAATCGACCATGGTAAGTATACTGTTAATAATGTTAATCCCTTTGGTCTTGTCATAATTATCTAAGAATAGAAGTTGGTAAGTAGCACAAAAGAAAATAATAACAATTATTTTGATGATTGTTTTGCCTAGAATAAATGTTCTTAACCAAGAAATTGTAACATACAAGGGTTAAGTTTTTAATCTCTTTATTAAAGAATTTACCAACATAAATGTTAGACCAATAAACGATTATGTTATGCATTCTTTTAAGATAGTAGCCACTAAGGACAGGCCCTCTTATTTGATATAAAGGGAGTAAAATAAAAACCTGTTTGCAGTAAGTTATCTATCTAACTAAAAATAAACTTAGTTTTGGAACAGTTATTGCATAACTGAAACTTGGGTTCCAGGTTGAGCATATCTTTCCCAAAAAGGGCAGCTTGAAATAAAGTTGTAAGTCCCTTAAACTTCAAAAGTTGAAAATGAGAACAGTAATACGTAAACCCCTTATTAATACACATTACAATGTAAATGTATGTGTGCACTTGGAAAGTAAACTGTAAATTCTATAACCCTGCCTTTTTCTACTCTATTTTTGCAAAGAGTTTAATTGAGGTCTTTTAACACTTGACATCTATGATAAATATCGAATAATGCAGTAATCTTTAAGAACCATAAAGTTACTCCCGCTAGAAAGATGGATAGTTATTGAATTTACCTCAATAAGCATTGAAAACTGTTTAGCATTTCTCTTCCTACTGAACTTTTATTTTTGCGACGTACTTGTATCTTAAACACTTTAGAATTTCGACAAGCTGCAACCGAACTTCTTACCTGTAGTCTGTAAGAACAAGAAAACGTTCTGCATTAGCTCGAAAGCTAAGTAAGCCCAGTTTTTGCATGACAGCCCACCTTGTGGTCGCAAAAAGAAAACAAGTCAGTAAATTGAAAGAACTGTTCTAGCATTAAACACAACCAACAGATAATTCAAATAATAAGTTGGTAACATATAACTAATTTCATAATTAGTTAACTGTAATCTTGAAGAATTAAATGCATTTTTAAATTTTTAAATTTTTCGAAAAATTTGGGGTTTTGACATGTGGTATCAGAGCATGGTTCAAATACTAGGCCTTGATGTAAGCCCAACTAGTTTCCGTAGAACAGTAAAATAATATACTAACCTATATTCTGTTTTATGTAAAGAACAGAAAATTTCTTTTTCTGAAATTTAACAGGCAGGTATGGAGAAGCTAGGAGAATATGCTCAGGAGGAGTCTCCAAACACAGAGACAAGGCAATTGTCCAGAGAACCTATGTTAGAAGAGGTAACTGCTCACTCCTCAGAGCTGATGCAGACTATAAAGGATTTGAAGACTGAAATGAAATCAGTCAAGAAGGACAATGAGAGGATTTTGAAGACTCAGGAAGAGTTGAACCAAATTTTGATGGAAAAGTTCCAAACTGAAGGAAGGAGCAAAAGATCAGAATCTGAGGAGGCTAGTCATCAAAGAAAGTCTAAAAATGTGAAGCTGGTGAAAACTAACAGCAGTTCATCATCTGAAGGGTTCGGTGAACAACAAAGCTACCACACTACTAGTGACAATAATGAGGCTGAGTTGTATGACAGAAAGAAGAAGTATAGACCATATGAGGAGATGTCAAGGGAGTTTAAAAAGATAAAGCCCCCAACTTTTAGTGGAGAAACTGAGAAAGGGGGAGATGCAGAGTCCTGGTTATCCAGGATGAGGAAGTATTTTCAGATATACAACTATTCAAATCAGCTGAACGCAAGAATGGCAATTTATAATCTCTCTGGAAAAGCAGACATATGGTGGCAAGATCTGAAAAGAGTCAAAGGTATCAAGGAAAAAGAAGTTAACTGGAGTACTTTTAAAAGGTACTTCAAGAAGAAAATTTTGTCTGAGCAATATTATGAAGAAAGAGCTAAAGAATTTTACGAATTGAAGTTAAGTTCAATGACTATGAAGGATTTGAACAGTAAATTCTTAAGTTTGTTAAGGTATGTACCTTACTTGGTAGACGATAAACCTAAAGTGCAGCGGTTTCTCAGCTGTCTACCATATCACATTAAGGACAGAATTGAGTATGATAACCCGAAGACTCTGGAGGAAGCCATGCGGAAGGCTAATTTCTATTTTGAACAGAACAAGAAGAAAGAAGGCTTAGCCAGCTGGAAGGCTAAGAAGAACAACAATCAGCCTGAGTTTAAGAAGAAAGAATTTGTACCCCAGAAGAATTTCAAGAATAATAAAAATAGAAATTATTCTAACAATAAAAATTTACAGGGAACTAGAAATGGTACTTCCAATAATTCAAATAACTTGAAGGGAAAGGAAGCTGCAAATAACCATAGGAATTCCACCAAGAGTTTTGAACGAAAGGACCCTGTTAAGTGCTAGGAATGTAACGGCCCGCACTATGCCTCGGTTTGCCCAAACCGGAAAAAGTCAATCAGCAATATTCACACTGTGCAGGAGGAAATGACCATTGGAGAACTTGCCAGGACTATGCCCAGAATAAATGCAGCATTGGAGAACCGCCAAGCTGACTATCAGACTTCCATGGTGGAAGTGGAAGGTATGATTAACCAAACCCCTGTAACCATTCTAATTGATCCAAGAGCTAGTCTTAGTTACATTGCACCTCAGATAGTGGAAAAATGTAATTTGTCTGTAGATAAATTTGATAATTCCTGGTTAGTTCAATTAGCCACTGGGGCAAAAAAAAAAGTAACCTGCTTTGTGAAAGAATGTGCTTTACTTATGGATGATTTTAAAACTACAGTTAAGCTTAATGTTTTACCACTTGGCTCATATGATTTACTGATTGGCATGGATTGGTTAGAACAGCATAAGGTAGTTTTAAACTGTTACGATAAAACCTTTATGTGCGTAAATAGTAATGAACAACCCGTAAAAGGTAAGGTTATTCCTAGGAAAACTGTAATCAGGTAGATTTCTGCTTTACAACTTAAAAGAGCAGTTAGAAAAGGGTGTAAAGTTTATGCTGTAACTATTACAGATGAGGTAAGTAAGTCTAAAACAGATAAGTTAAGAATAGAAGATATTCCTGTTTTAAACGAATTTACTGATGTTTTCCCAGAAGAAATTCCAGGATTACCTCCTAGGAGGGAACTGGATTTCACTATTGAGCTGGTGCCAGGTGTTGTACCTAGCTCGAAAGCTCCGTATCGTATGAATATTTTAGAACTTAATGAGCTAAAATCATAGTTAAAGGAGTTAATAGATAAGAAGTACATTCGACCTAGTGTGTCCCCTTGGGGAGCACCGGTCATCTTTGTCAAAAAGAAAGACGGAACTATGCGACTATGCATAGACTACCGTCAACTAAACAAGATGACTATTAAAAATAGATATCCGTTGCCCCGCATAAATGATCTGTTTGATCAGCTACGTGGAGCTACGGTGTTCTCAAAGATAGACCTGAGGTCAGGATATCATCAGGTAAGAATTAAAGACGAAGATATCTTCAAGACAGCCTTCAGAACAAGGTATGGACATTACGAATTTGTCGTAATACCATTTGGGCTTACCAACACCCCAGCTGTCTTTATGTGTTTAATGAATAATATAATGCATAAATACTTAGATAAATTTGTTGTCGTGTTTATCGATGACATCTTAATTTACTCTAAAATTGAAGCAGAACATAAAGAACACCTAAGGATAGTTTTACAAGAGTTACGAGAACAACAACTCTTCGCGAAGTTTAGCAAGTGTGACTTCTTTAAGGATGAAATCCAGTACTTAGGTCACGTAGTGACTAAGGAAGGGATTTCAGTGGATCCTAAAAAGATTCGGGCAATCGAAGATTTACCAGTTCCAAAAGACGTAACAAATGTTAGGTCATTCATGGGAATTACCGGCTATTACCGGAGATTCATTGAAGGCTTTTCAAAAATAGCTAATCCAATCACTTCCTTGCAAAAGAAAGGCAAGAAATTCGATTGGAACTTAAAGTGTGAATAAAGTTTTAAGAAATTAAAAACCTTATTAACAAATGCGCCTATTCTAAGAATAGCAGATCCTAATAAGGATTTTGTGGTATGCACAGATGCCTGTAATGATGGCTTAGGCGATGTGCTGACTCAAGACGGGCATGTCATTGCCTATGAGTCCACAAAGTTAAAAATTCACGAAAAGCATTATGCAACTTATGACTTAGAACTTGTTGTTGTTATACATGCCTTAAAAATGTGGCGACATCATTTAATAGGCAGAAAATTTATTTTAATGACTGATAATAAAGGACTAAAATATCTTTTAGATCAGCTTAACTTAAATGCAAGACAAGCAAGGTGGTTAGCCTTCTTGAGTGAATATGATTTTGAAATCCAACATATAAAAGGCAAGAAAAATAAGGTGGTTGATGCTTTAAGCAGAAACGCAAAGCTGAATTTTACAGCAGCAATCAGCACTTATGCTTCTGATTTAAATGAACAGCTTACCGAAGGGGTAAAACTAGATGAAATTTATCAAAAATTACAAGTTACAGCTAAAGAGAAACCTACAGAAAGCTTAGTAAAAGGTTATAGTCTAAATAAAAATGGATTTTTTATTATTTAAGGACAAACTGTATGTGCCTAATGTGCCTAAGGTTAAGTTGTTGATTCTAGACGAAGTCCATAAAACACCTTACTCAGGACATCCAGGTTACCAAAAGACTGTAACCATTCTAAGAAAAGAATATTTCTAGCCTAATATGAAATCTGAAGTAGCTGAATACATAGCTAGATGTTTGGACTGTCAACAAGTGAAAACCGAACACCAACATCCAGCTGGTTTACTGCAACCTTTACATATTCCTAGTTGGAAATGGGAAGTAATCAGCTTAAATTTTATTACTGGATTGCCCAGAAATCAGAATCAAAATGACTCAATTATGGTGGTGGTAGATAAATTAAGCAAAGCAGCACATTTCATTCCTGTTAAAACTAGTTACAAGGCTGCTAACATAGCTGACATATTCTTAAAGCAAATCTTTCGGTTACATGGAGTACCGAAGGTTATCATTTCAGACAGGGATCCTAAATTCACAGGAAATTTCTGGAAGTCCTTGTTTAAGGGATTGAATACACCCTTGAATTTCAATACCTCCTTCCATCCTTAGACTGATGGACAGAATGAAAGAGTGAATCAGGTGCTGGAAGATTTGTTAAGGATGTATGTTAAAGATCAGCCAGGTAAGTGGGAAGACTACTTGCATCTAGCAGAGTTTGCATATAATAATAACTATCAGTCATCAGCTAAGTTTAGTCCATTTGAAATTTTGTATGGGCGTAAATGCAACACTCCTATCTCCTGGAATAATCCAGTAGATAGATTGGTGTTAGGACCAAAATTATTAAAAGAAATGGAGGAGATTGTGAAACAAGTGCAGGAAAATCTGAAGGTGGCCCAAGATCGGCAGAAGAGCCAAGCAGATTTAAAAAGAACTCCCAAGGAGTTCCAGGTAGGTGAGCATGTGTTTATAAAGGTAAGACCAAAGAAAAGCTCTCTAAGACTGGGGAGTTGTGCAAAACTAGCATCACGTTATTGTGGTCCGTTTGAAATTTTATCTAGAATTGGTCAAGTTGCATATTAGCTAGCGTTACCACCTAACTTGAAAGTGCATAATGTTTTTCATATCTCTGTTTTGAAAAAGTATGTTCATGATGCTACTCATGTGGTTGATTGGAATGTTGTACAGGTGGAACCAGAAGGAGAAATTCTAGTGGAACCGGACTGTATCCTCGGGAGGAGGGAAATTACTCTACAGAACCACACCATTGGACAGGTGAAGGTGCAATGGAAGCACCTTAGTCCTGAGGAGGCTACTTGGGAACTGGAAAGTAAGATGTGGGAGGCATACCCGGATCTGTTCCAGGAGGTTGCAGAGGATGAAGAATAAGTAACATCGAGGACGATGTTACATTTTAAGGGGGTGTGTATGTCACATACCCCAATTTTGTAAAATAATGTTAATTGTTTTAATTATATTCTTGAGACATTATGTTAAATTTAATGCTAAGTAGGAACTGATGACTCGGCAGAGTCAAAAGAAGTGGAATGTAATTCTAAATATTTTATTATTAATAAATAAAATATGGAGACAACAGCATGGGAGAGCTGTTAATAAGAGGTTACTGGTCAAACTGGTGGAAGGAACTAGGTGGAGGGCAAAAGACAAGTGGCAGCATCCTCAAACACTTCCTAAGTTGCAGGTGGCAACTTCCCTATATTTGGGTCATGATCCCCCAAGAAAGTGGGATCAGAGCAGGTGGCTCAATAAATGACAACTAACCCAAAAAGACCTAAGCAATCTTTTAAAAAGTACCCAATGAATAGAGCTGAGGCTGCTCAGATATTTTTTCCAGAGAAGAATCATTCAGGTGGATTGCTATTCAGGAAATTCATTGGGGAAAAAGGGAAAAACAGTAAGGAAGTGTTCTGAGAGGAATGCTGCAGTAACTTGATCTATTACAGCTTGTTAGCTGGGAGAACTTACTGATAAGTTCAGGATTGATACTGAGTTGAAGACTGGTATTTGACTATTGCTGCACCTAGTTCCAGCCAGGGAGACCAGAGCAAGCTCAAGGATCCTGAGGAGTCGTTGTTTGAGCGCTCTCCAGGAGTTGGTAGGGAGGAACAGCCTCCCATTGCTGTTGTTGTCCAAAGTTCAAACAGGTTCTGTCATCTGACTGTCTTTGTTTTAATAACTGTGAATGGTTGAATGTTATGTTTGTAGTTTATGATACAAAGATTATAACTGTAAAATCCAGTTCAGTAATAATAACCCACGGCCGTACTAAAAATTTACATAGGGAGGCTTTTACAGCCTGTTCTTTTATATTAAACACAGTATTATTATACAAAACAAAATGTACACTCACGGCCGAAGCCGGAGAGCCCTGCCGTAAGTGAGGGTCTCAACAAACTATGAAAAATAGAGAAGTAAACAACCAAAACAACCAAAACCCATGAGGGTCTTTTAGGCCGCAACGACCAACCCTTAACTTTCCATGAGGGTTTGCACAAGGTAGGACAGTCATGGAAGGACCAGGGCTTACCGTGGCCTTTGTATCGCCACAACCTCGTACTCGCTGTGTAGACAGAGAAGAGAGACAAGTCGCACCTGCAAGATCATCACACATACTGTTGTTAATTATATATTAAACGTGAAGAGTTATTTAAACCATGACATGTGCATTAACAATAAAAGAAACGAATGATATCTTTTTTTTTACCTCAGCACTTAAAAGTCGTTAACCAGCAATGCAGCTACCAGCGACCAGCTCGAGTAAGAAGTCTATCATTCAGCTGCAAAGGAAACAGCGTTACAACACTCCATCAATCACTGACAGCAGAGAACCCCCAAGTTATTCAGCTAACAAAGTAAAACCCTAAGTCGTGTTGTTACTCTTTCCCATACAACGCACAGTAAACGGCGAAACTCAAGCCACAACACTCCGAAGGGAGGAACCACTCTTGTATTGATAAACTGAAGGAGAAGGGTGAGGGCTATTATAGTCAAGGGTTCGAGTTTAAGCTGGTGAGGCAGTGAGAATCTAAAAGGAGAACAAATAACGTATGACGCACATAAATACTTCGGCACGGCCTTCACTATTATGCATTTGGGCAAGCTAACCAGGGAGGAATAAGCCAAGGACAGTAGCAACACTATTCAGGTGACAGAGCAGCCGGTTATTTCCCAAAGGATCGACGAGTGCCCGAAGGCGAGGGAAAACTAACGAGCTAGGGTTGGAGATTGCCCTTTTAACCCTGCGATGCTTGGCCCAAACGAAGACACGTCTCCATGCAAATTATTTGCTCACGGTGGGTATTCTTTCCATAGTTTTCGAAGAGCAAATCACGAGGAACATTTTTTGTCAATCGTTTGGCTATCTCGAAGGTTACACTGTAGTCCCAGCCGTAGTCAACCTATCATTGGAGAATAATAACAAGAATTTTGTTAACACGTAAACTATACCATAGAGCTTACCACCGATGTAAGATTATAGCAATTCATTATAATACATTATGGTATATTATCAATCATGCAATGCAATCGAGATATAACCCTATGTCCATCGTGGGTGTAGTTGACATTACAATCTAGAACCTTGTAACATGATATGCTTACCTAATAAACATTTGATCAAAGGGTATACTATATCTAGAGTGATAAGTGCATAACATAACCTTATGTACAAGCTTGGAATGTATGAGATAAAGGTTTATAAGAGTCTTCCTTTAGAGTTAAATCCTTAAGCTTGTTATGACATGGTCTTGTTCATGACCTTTCCATTTAGGTGAATGACTATTTTGTCATTCAATTCTTACAATCTTAAATGAAATAAGTTTCGTAATTTGTTGTAGAAGGAAAGTATAATACGTATGTTTAAGTAAGAATAATACTTACACAAGTATTCACTCAACCTCTATATTTTAATTATAGAATATACTAATGATTGATATTAAGGGTGCTGTAAAATCGACCATGGTAAGTATACTGTTAATAATGTTAATCCCTTTGGTCTTGTCATAATTATCTAAGAATAGAAGTTGGTAAGTAGCACAAAAGAAAATAATAATAATTATTTTGATGATTGTTTTGCCTAGAATAAAGGTTCTTAACCAAGAAATTGTAACATACAAGGGTTAAGTTTTTAATCTCTTTATTAAAGAATTTACCAACATAAATGTTAGACCAATAAACGATTATGTTATGCATTCTTTTAAGATAGTAGCCACTAAGGACAGGCCCTCTTATTTGATATAAAGGGAGTAAAATAAAAACCTGTTCGCAGTAAGTTATCTATCTGACTAAAAATAAACTTAGTTTTGGAACAGTTATTGCATAACTGAAACTTGAGTTCCAGGTTGAGCATATCTTTCCCAAAAAGGGTAGCTTGAAATAAAGTTGTAAGTCCCTTAAACTTCAAAATTTGAAAATGAGAACAGTAATACGTAAACCCCTTATTAATACACATTACGATGTAAATGTATGTGTGCACTTGGAAAGTAAACTGTAAATTCTATAACCCTGCCTTTTTCTACTCTATTTTTGCAAAGAGTTTAATTGAGGTCTTTTAACACTTGACATCTATGATAAATATCGAATAATGCAGTAATCTTTAAGAACCATAAAGTTACTCCCACTAGAAAGATGGACAGTTATTGAATTTACCTCAGTAAGCATTGAAAACTGTTTAGCATTTATCTTCCTACTGAACTTTTATTTTTGCGACGTACTTGTATCTTAAACACTTTAGAATTTCGACAAGCTACAACCGAACTTCGTACCTGTAGTCTGTAAGAACAGGAAAACGTTCTGCATTAGCTCGAAAGCTAAGTAAGCCCAGTTTTTGCATGACAGCCCACCTTGTGGTCGCAAAAAGAAAACAAGTCAGTAAATTGAAAGAACTGTTCTAGCATTAAACACAACCAAAAGATAATTCAAATAATAAGATGGTAACATATAACTAATTTCATAATTAGTTAACTGTAATCTTGAAGAATTACATGCATTTTAAAATTTTAAAATTTTTCGGAAAATTTGGGGTTTTGACACCACACTCAAGGTCACAGTGGGGGAACAATCCACATACCACACTCAAGATCAATGGTCCATCCAAAAGATAAAAAGAGCTTAGGTTAGTGTACCAAAGACTCATAAGGTAAGAGTCATCATAACAAGGGTACACACACAATAAGAGTGATAGGACCAAGTAGAATAAGGGACCATGAGTCAACAAGGGAAGCCATAATAAAACAACCCACAAACCCACAAGATCAAGGTGAACCATAAGGTGGACAAACAACTTCTTTAAGACCAACAAGATCAGTAAACTTCTCTCTCTCAAGGTACATTGTTTTATATATTTTTGTCATCACTGTATAAGGGGAAGATCCAAATGGATGGTGCAATCCTTTGGTCCTCAATATTGATCCTAAGTGTTAGGTGCTACTGACATCATCAAGGGGTGGCCAGTACCTTGAGAAGCAACTTAGAAATAACGATTAGGAGAGAGGACATCACACATCATCATCTTCCATTCTCAAAGAATGGCTCTCATCCCTAGGTTGAGTTTCAGTCCCAGACTTAATCAAATTCCTGGGAACTGACCAGGTGCCTCCATTCTCCCAGATAATGGCTCTCAGCACTAAGTTGAGCTTCAGTCCCAGACTTAATCAAATTCTTGGTAACTGACTGGGTGCCTCCAGTCTCCCAAAGAATAGCTCTCAGCACTAAGATGAGCTTCAGTCCCAAATTGAATCAATTTCCTGGTAACTGGCCAAGTGCCTCCATTCTCCCAGAGAATGGCTCTCAACACTAAGTTGAGCTTCAATCCCAGACTGAAAGTTGATCAACTACCTGCAGGACCTACTTGGACATCGTGTCCCTGGTCCTAGACCAAAATATGTCTCTGCCTCTACCTGCAGGATCTATTTGGAAATCATGTCCCTGGTCCCAAACCAAAATACCCTAGAGGTACATAGGAGCCCTAGCCACATGCTAGGGGGCTTTGCCATGGCATCAACCTGCTTGGTCCCAGACCAAAAACCCCAAGAGACTACTAGGGGCCCTAGGGTACCTTCTAGGGTCTTACTCTACCCTAATTAACTGACTAGGGTACCATCCTCCCTAAGAATGGATCTCGCAGTTGCAGTGGCTTTAAAATTGGGAAGGTGGTTGCTTGCAAGGAAGGTGGACCAATCTTTGATGATGAGCACTTGGCACTAGGAGGAAGTTCACTTGCCCATGGGAGCATTAGGACCATGTGGCATACCTTAAAAGGATGAGTGTTTAACTTGAGGATGCTTGGGTTGAGGATACATTACTTGGGGTTGGTTATGGACCTAGGGCAAGGAGCTTTGTGATGGGGAGTGCTTGACACTTGGATACCATGCCTATAGAGAGCTTGAGGATTGGTCTTTTGACATGTGTACACCTTGGAGAGAGATCGCTTCACTTGGAGACCTTATCTTATAGATTAGATTAGGTTGCGTGTAGACATGTTCCACTTTACTATTGTTGGACTCCACCAAGACCTATTCCATATAAAGGGAGAAGAGTGTCTTTGTATGAACGGACTCATTAGTATATCTTTGTAATTGCCTTGCATAGGTCTTGGTGCTTGTGTGATGCAAGAGAAGAAAATCTAAGGTTTATGAGAAGCAAATCATAGGATAAACAAGAAGCTTGGAACACTAGTGTAAGGGTTTTCGTTCGACCTTTTGTACTTGTTGGATGTATTAAGGCCTAGGATTTAAGTAGTGTAAATCCTAGAGTAAGACATAAACGCTAGAGGAGTGAAGAAGAGCTAAAGCTTCATGTGATGCTTTGCTTGAAGGACTCGGAACTTGAATAAAATGGTCATTAGATCATTGTATCTTGTCGATGAACTTGTCTTGGGGCATTTTGTCTACTTATGTTGATGCAAGGGAGGAAAGTGTTAGGTTTTGTGAGAGGCAAATCCTAAAGAAGACATGATGTGCTAGGGTTTGTTGACCTTCTGCCATAAACATCTAGGGTTTGTGGCAAAGAAACTATAAAGGCAACTTGGGAGTGATGTGCTTTGAGAGCTTGTGTGATGCAAGCTTGGAGAATCTCCAAAAAGACACGTGTAATAGAAGTGGAAGATCAAGGGTGGACTTTGTGTTGATCATAACTTGTTGTTGAGCCTTTGGAGTGGCTAGGACTCAAGAGAAGCTTGGTGTGATGGTTTTCTAGGCTTTGTTTACTTGTTAGGGTTTGTTGTTGATGGTGCAGACCCTAGTTAAGGTTTGGAAGCATTTGGAGTGTCCTAGCTTTTGAAATGCTCAAAGGACATGTTGTACCAACTTGTTACAAGTTGATTGGTATGTACTTGTAACTTCATATGTTCTATATCTGAAGTGTACCTTACTGTCCAAACTTTGTGTACTTGTAGATTTGATTTTTAGCATATAGCCTCATGGTGATTGATTAGTTTCTAATGTTTGTTATGTATGTTTATTTAACATAATAGATAGCATTTTTTTAGTAATATGACAAGTAAACAGAATCTAAGAGGGCAGATTTTTTGTTGTAACAAATTTGTTGTTCACAAGTAATTTTTAGATCGGTTATGTGTTGGGCATTGTACCCTTATGGTTGTGAGATTTCTCCCCTCCAAGTGCATTGTTTTGTTGCTTATTTTCTTAGGTTGCCCAATGTATTTTGGTTGGACAAAAGTGAAATATGCATTGTTGTAATTTATATTTCCCACTCAATGATAATGCTGAAAGTTCACATGCAAATATGAAAGTTCAATGACAATCCTCTGATGCATCATCGCAGTGTGGGCAACTTGGAAAACTTGCAATGAAGTATGTTCTTAGAAAATAGTAGGCACAAGAACACACTGCATTGAAGGTTCCTTGGATTATGAAGTTCTTCATGTGTCATGGCCTTTGTAAAAGAAAAAGCAGATAGAAGAAAAGGGGTCGGTGCATGATAAAGAGCATGGACATGAAAAGGTGTGGACACTTCTGCAAAAGGAGGCTGAAAATACCAAAAGGGTGAGAACCACTTGAGTATAGCCCTATGGTTGTTGGAGATCGTGTTGCTAACTCTAATACATGACCATCCTATGACTCCGTCATTTTGGTTTGAAATTGTTATTGTGCAACTTTCTATCATTGTTGTTGTGCAAATTCTTGTTGCTCTCAGCAGTGGCTCATTGAGTCACTGAAAGTGGGGTTTTGTGATTGCACCCACAAAGATTCAAGCCACTCCAATGGTGTTTTAGCTGATGCTTGTTGTGCCCCTCTGCTTGCAATCGTTGTTGGGTCCAAGTGCGAGTCTTGGGTGACTTTGGTAGAATAGATATTCCTCTCACTCACAACTCCTTAGTCGAAGGAATCCTATTGAAATGTTGTACGCTGGTTATAGTACTCGTAAACTCTCCCAAATTGGGAAGGGCAAACTTATACATTAAGATAATAAAAAACCATGATAACATCTTCTTAGTGAAGAGTGTATCCATGAACAACTGATTATGTCCTAGCGATTTCCCAAAATTTGAGCAATATTGGGATCTTGGGAATTAACGGAGTCTCAAAAGGTTCTATGGTGAGGCATGACGCAATACTGATACAGAAATTTCGCAAAGGCAACAATGGAAATTGCATCTTTGAATATGAGAATCGCATGTCTGGTGCATGAAATCATAGATTTGATGCCCAAAATCACATCTCCAATGCCAAAAATTATAGATCTATTACCAGAATTATAGATCTTATATCAATAAACATAGATCTGATGCTGAAAATTACATATCTGATTTCAAAAATTGCAGATTTAAAGTCAAATATTAGATATTTGATGTTGGTAAGTGTGCATATGATCCTCCCGGGTAAGAGGTTACATTGCAAACAGGGATAGTATCTGGGCTAGACGCTACTAGAAAGCACATGAACCCACTAGAGGTAGCCTCAGCAATGACCACAAAGGATACTGGCTTTCTTGTGGATACTATCTAGGTTGAAACTGCTAAGAGCTCATCTTGCTCGAACGTCAAGAAACAAGTTAACAGCTCTAGACCAAGAGGCATCTGGCAGGAGTAAGTTTGCCCCCTTATGGACCACCAGCAGGTTATTTCAAGTGGTGTGGTTTTTCTTGGGTAACAATGATGAGAAACTATATCCACGCATCGCAGCCAGTGACGGTTGTCCTCATTGTCAGTTGACTATTAAGTCATGGTACGTTTTGCCCCTTTGTATTTTAAAAAAAAAAGTGCAGATCTGATACTACTAGAAATTATAGATTGGACGCTGGAAATTATTGATCTAATGCCCAAAATTGCATGTCAATGCTAGAAATCACATAAATAGTATCAAATATCACAGATTTGATACTAGAGATGACATATCTAATATTGCATATTGCAACAGAACATAGGAAATACAAAAAAATACCGAAAGAAGCCAAAGTGAAAATGAGTTACCTGCGTATTGACGGTCTGAAATCAAGGTTGGTGTTGATGCAATTGCAAATCCCTTGAAGCACTTGGAATTAAGAATTTGAAAATAATTTTACATAGGAAAAATCTCAAGGAGACCAAAATTCTAGATCTTAAAATTCTTATACCAATTGATAAGACAATATTGGCAATCAAAAGATACATACATACAAATAAAACATAAGGGGACAAGTGTGCAAGTATAAGAGAAGAAGATTGTCAGAATTGTACACATCTACCATACACTCATTTGTATTATCCATATATACAAGTTCAAAATTGTGGAAGAGTTATCAAGTTTGACAATGTCGCTAGTAAAATACATTCTAAGGTGAGTGATCAAATTTGACCAGGTCACCTATGAATTATTTTATATTTATAATAAAATAGGAGTGTAAATTACAATTATTATACATAAGCTAATTAAGTTCATTATAAACTTGGGCCCAAGAGTTTGCTTCTCCCTCAAGCCAAATCATCCTCAGGCCCATCAAACGTAGATAACTTGAAACGTGTTTACATAAGGATTGATGGGTTTATAATTTGCATCTTTGATCTTCAAAAGTTATTGGGCATGATTTTGAGAAATGAAGATGAAGCCTTCTCTTTTTGCCAAAACTTGATCACCAAACAATGATAAAATAGCCCTAGTTTGTCATCTTAAATGTATTGTAGTGTTCTTCCTTAACTTTATCATTACCAGGGCATGTCATTATGAGATTATCTACATTGTGATCATCCAATCTTCCCTCTGCCTTTGATGCAGAGATTAAGATCTACAGCGCTCCTCTCAAACCCATTATATGTAAAACAGACATCAAGCTTCTTGTACCATGATGTTCCTTGCCTTTGACCTCAAATCCCTCTAGTCGTTTCATGTATACTTCATGTTTTCAGTCATTCAGCAAGGCACTTTTGACATCTATTTGAGACACCTGCCACACAAATTGTGATGTAAGTACCAGCACCAATCTGACTGTCACAAGCTTGATTGTTCAATTCCCTCCTCAGCGAATCACTTCACCACCTACCTTTCCTCATACTTGTCACTGGATCCATATGCCTTGTACTAAATTCTGTTGAGGCATTTTCAACCAATTCTTTATCTTAAGGTAGTTCAGACAACTCAAGATGGGACCAATGCAGTATCCCCAATGCGATTCAAGACAAAAATTGGTTGTTTGGTTGTGTAAATTCGTCAAACCGTTTGGACACATATTCACTTAAGACTTTTCACAAACACTTTGCATACATTTTAAATAGACATTACACCAAACAGTTTGCAAGTAATCAAGCACTCATAAAATGAGAGAAACAATCTGGATATTTTATTATGGATGGAGACCATACAAGTCTCTAATGGCTGCTATAGCAACTACAGCAAAATCACAAATAAAAAATGCCAAATACCGGAATTATCGCTTGGCTCTTCTATAAACTTGATGTGCCACCTCCAAAAGCCTATCTGACCCCAAAATTCAGCTATATTGGTTGCGTCTCGGCCTTCACGGAAAATTCGTCCTCCTTGATGGCCGTCAACCCTCCTCGGGCTTGTGATCCCCTTCACGACTTGCCCTAGATCTCCCTCAAGGATCTCGACCCCCTTGGGCTCAAGGCTTCTCCATCCAATTTCACTGCCTCCATGAAACAACTTCTCTCCTCGTGCCTCCTCCTAGTCACGGCCTTCTCCAAAACCGTGGCTGTCTATTGGAGCTCACGACCCTTCCACCAGATTTTGGCCCCTCCACAAAGAATGAGTGGGGTTTCTTACCAAGCTTGCAACCTCTCCCAAAGAGGTTGTGGATGCTGCTAATGGGCTCGGCCTCTCCACAATTGGCTCAAACCAATAAACAAGGGGTTGACCCCTTCTATCTTCTCCCACAAATTCTCAAGTGGGAGATTCAGCCTCCTTCAAATCTTCACGCCACAGGCAAGCGCATTTGGCACCTCCACAAGTGGCCAAAGTGCCACGACCCTTCTCAATAATGCTTCCACCCCTCTCCAACTCTACCAGCAAACCAGGAATGGGGTCAACCCTTTCCCCAACAGCTCTAAGTGCCATGTATGCTCATGGATTAATCAATGAATGCAGTCATTAAGGAGATTGCTCAACACAACGAATTTGGCTTCCTCCAATAATTGAATCAGTCCTCCACAACTAGACTCGACACCATAAGCAATCTTGGCAAGCAATGAACTCTGCCTCCACAGTAAAATCGCTCAAGCAATTGCTACCTCCACAAAATGGATAATAATCGTTAAATGAAGCTTAGTTAGGAATCCTGGATGAATTCCCCAACGTTATGCTAGGGTGGATCTTGCACCACTGAAACTAAACCATTCAACTACATTGGATTTTGCACCATCGAAACCAAACCAAGATGGATGGGTTTTTCCAAACCCTAACAAAATCTCTGGTTTACCAGACTTTCACAAGAGATCAAATCAAATCATCATAACATAATCCCCATGTGGGGTGTTTCCCCTCCTCATACCTTCCTCTGAAGTTCCATATCATGGGCAATACCATCTAGTCACTTTTCTAAAGTTGGAGCAACTATTAGTCACTTTTAGGAAATAAACACCTTTTTTGTGCTAAGTGACAGCAAAATGACTCCCTGCTTCATTGACTATAGCCTATGGGAGTCAAATAGGTGACTAAGTCATCTTGTCGTCCGGATCAAATGGAAGGGGACATTACAGTACTCCCTTCCCAAAGATTCCTTGTCCTCAAGCAATGCCACCACAACCTGATGCTCCATCGAATGAATCAGACTGAATTGGAAATGGTACCAAGGTCCCAAACCAACCGGAAAGAGGTTAAGTATCCCCCACTCGATACATTGTCCAAAAAGACATAAGAACCCTCTCAAATATTGTCAAGAAGTAGAGCAACTCAATATCACAACAACTCTATCAACAACTCAAAGAATTGCCCTACTAGGGAACCAATTTCATGAAAGCAAAAATTGTCTCTCATCTCTGTGTCAATTGTTGATTTGTCTAATACTGAAATCGTAGGGTCCCAAGCTAATCTCCGAAAGGGACCACCATGTTGACGTTGCGCCACTCTAATTATAACCATTCGATTGTCATGGTCTGTTTGCATGCTCCTCTATTGGAACTCAATATGTTGTCCTGAAAAGACATAAGAACCCTCCCAAATATTGTCAAGGAGTAGAGCAACTTGATATCACAACGCAATTAACCACTCAAAGAAGTGCTCTACTAGGGAACCAATTTCATGAAAGCAAAAATTGGCTCGCATATCTGTGTCAACTGTTGATCTATCTAATAATGAAATCCCAGGGTCCCAAGCTAATCTCAGAAAGGGACCGCCATGTTGACGCCGCACCACTCTGATTATAACCATCTGATTGTCATGCTCTGTCTACATGCTACTTTCTTGGAACTTCAAGCTAAGACACCTATAAGGGTTGAACCTACCACCATGAATATTCACAGACATCCAGGTGAGTTCATGGCCTACAAGTCTACTACCATACTCGATCTTGAATATCGGCAAAGGGAGTCTGTCCCAATCACTGGCAATGACTCCAAGCTACTCATTAACTCTAAACATCTCCCCGAGAGGTAGCTCTATCACCAAAACTACCCTATACTCTAAAGGGGTCACCATGAAGTGTGTGAATCCTAATAATTGATCAATCCCTGTGCAGATACATTCTGTGCTCTACACCCTCGGTAAACCCGTGATGTAATTTAACAACATGCTCTTCCACTCCCACCCAAAAATGGTTGAAGACTACATCAACACTACTAGATGAGCGTGCCCCAACCTACTCTGTTGATAAGTCGTACTCTCCCCCATATGTCCCAACACAACGTCCGCAAAGTCCCTTAATGCGAACCTCTCTCAAATTTTCCCGTAAGTGGTAAGGACACCAGGATCCCAAACTAGTGTATGGAATATGAAACACTCTCTACTCCTAGCACTGATCAGCAAGGTGTTAACCCAAGAATCCCCTTGACTGCCCTTGCTATGTCAGGCAATCATAAGCTCCACAAACTCGGACAACTTCTTAGAAGATCGCTCCTCCAAGCAACCAATCTTGGTTATCTCATCTATATCGGTTGTCGAGTTATCCAACGTTGTAATCCTAGGGTCCCAATGTTGACGTTGCAACCCTCTGATCATAATCGTCTAATCACCATGCTTAGACTGCGCTCTCCCATCTTGGAACCCTAAGTTGAACTCACTATCTTGGAACACGTCTCGCCAAAGCATCTCAGTGAAATCAAAGTCTACCAACGCACAAACAGACTTGATCTTGGATAGTGTGAGGGAAAACCTACATCACCATATAGAACAAAGCTTGACAACTCCTCTCAAAACATCCTCATAACGACGCAGACCAATCACTAATACAATCCTCTCAAACATCCTTGCCATTTGAAGCAGTCTACCACTTCAATGAATGTCAGGATCCCACCACCAAATCGAAAGTGCACCACTCCCAACGCTTGTAAAAATATCTGTGAACTGATCCAACAGAGTTTGGATCTCCTCCTGTGTACTTTGTGCATTGATCACATGGTCAAAATGAAAGACCTCTGTCATGGCCGCCATGCCCCCTGTCTCATCCGACTAGCTCCTGTGGTTCTCTCTTGTCCTGCTATATACCAAGAGGACATCAAATAACTACCTACATGCCTAGAAAGTGAATAGTGCATTGGGCAATCCCAAGGCGTGACCAAGAAATTATAATGAAATCTAGGAGAAAACCTATGAGTATCTTGCTCCATATCCCTCCTCTGGTGATATCCCAAATGAAGATCGATCATCAAGGAATATGTTGCATCCTGAGGCTCACCCATCCACTCACTAATCCTGGGTAACCTCAAAGCAATAGTACGCTCAAGGACTCTATCAGGAAGTCTCACTAGAAAAAACACTCCAAAGCTCCATTGTAAGCCACCATGTGGTCGTGTACCCTCTTGTATATTGTTGCATACAACTATAACCTCCTGTGCCATCGAGCATCATGTATGTGTTACTGTATCCAACACTCTACTGATGTCAACTGAGCCTGTATCCCAGTGTATCTCCATATCTATCATATTCATGTCCACCCGATCTATGGATGCATACTCCCATGCTAGTTGGTCCACAAGGACTATGCTCAGCTATCTCCTCCGTAGCTAAGCCTTGAGACTTTAGCAACTTAAGATCCCCACAATGTAAAACAAGTGCATTGTCAAAACCCTGTGTGTCCAAACACTCTTCAAGCACGTGTAACTTTATATGCTCCTCATGCAAAATCTTCATGAGAGGCTTCTCCCTCAACCCATGAGTGCCACTCACGCCCTCATGTGTCATAGATGCCAAAGATAATGGAGTCTTTGTTGTTGTCAATGATGAAAAGTGTGTCAAACGCAGCTGGTAACCAAACTCCTCAATCGCCCTTGCCTTGTTTTCAGCGAACTATAGAGCAAGGCCCCTATCCATGAACAATTGCAAGTAACTGAATTTCATCTGGTATAGAGCTTCTTTGATGATGCGCAATTGGGTACTAGTGACCCCTTCTACAATTCCTTTGTCTCTCCTCAAATTGGGTCTTCCACATAAGGTATTCAATAAACTTATGAGCACCATCCACTCTTGTCAACACCTTCACAATTTGTTCCTCTGTGATCGATAGTCGGTTCTCCAAATCATGCAATGTCATCTCATCAACATGGTGTAGGTTGTCACACAAAGGACCAACCAACTCATTAGTCGATACCGTGTAGTGATAGAACCCATATGGATTGTCATACTCATACAAGTTCTCATCCACCAATTCAACCCCTGCGTTGTCTTCCTTCACCCGTAGCTCCCAACCTAGGTCATATCCAGGTACAATCATGCCTACATCATCATACATGTCATAAATAAGATGAGGTATTGAATCCAATGTACATAGGGAAAGAAGTTGGCTCCTCAATATCCCCATAGTCATCATAAGTTGTTGCATCCTCGTCTTTTGCTGATTTGGAAGTTGCATCATAGGCATGACCATCAATTATACCGGTGTCATCGTCCTCATATGTTGTTGTTTGGTCTTCCTCTATGCACAAATCCTCATGATGGCTAGATGCATGCTTCTTCTCCTGTCCTTCATGCTCATCTCCCTTCAATTTCTACGTTGTGCCTTTTAAAGAATCATCGTCCAGATTATTGGGCTGGATTTCGTACATGATGTTGTAATACTCTTAAAAGGATAAAACTACTTTTAATTCCTCACCTAATGTTATGTATTTAATTGTTGCTTCTTCAAAATTTCAATCAAGAGTTCTCTCGTCATCTTCATATGTTCTAATCCCATAATATAAAATAACTCCTCACTTTTTTCCCTTAAGCTGGCAAGAAAACCAATTATGTTACCACCGTAGTATCCACAATGCAATTCAAGGAAAAAAATTGGTTGTTTGGTTGTGTGAATTCGTCAAATAGTTTGCATGTGTATTCACTTAAGACTTTTCACAAACACTTTGTATACATCCTTAAACATTACACCAAACCAAGGTTACACGAATTGTGAGTGTGATCAGAATCAGCTGAATCAGATACGGACTCTGCACTCGTCACAAAATTAGGAATCAATATATATATATATATATATATATATATATATATATATTAACAAATTTAAAATCTCATACATCATAGATTCATGAGTCATCATCGATTCATCAATGATCAATTGACAATGATATTGATCATGCATGTAACATTTACATCATGCATTGATCATACGGCTCCTCTACACATGGTTTAGTCTAACTCCACAACTATTTTCATCTATCCTTCTCTCCATTGCTAGACATTGGTTTTAGATCTCTGTTTACTCTAGTCTCCTCCACTGTCATTCTGCCTACTCTAGGTAGCCTTCGCTCTCCACACTTCGGACCAGTATACTTAACATCGCTACCATTTCTATTGACAGTATTAGTTGCTATCTAAAATTATTGCCTTGTTCCCTCATTTCTTGGTCGTTTTCTTTTTCTGCAGTCGCTTGCCTTCACATCTTGGCCTCTGAAATATCTCTAACACTCCTCTATCCATCACAAGATTCACCCCATGTTTTCATTCAACAAAACAAGCCTCGAATCATTTTCAACCCCATGTTTTCATTCAACAAAACAAGCCTTGAATCGTTTTCAACGCCCAAGGATTGAGCTAGACAGGAGTTTGCTAATTGAACTGCAAAAAATTTCGAAGTTGTAGGACTAGATCTTAGCTGGTTTCGAGCCTCAAACCAATTGATTCATAGGGGCTTTGAGTTATTTTGTCAGGACTTCGATTATAGCAAGGGTATTTAATTGAACCCTCGACGAAAATATGTGCCTTGGCTGTGTCTCGAAGTATATTTTGAACATTTTGGATTTGGGCTTTTGCGAGCTACCAATGTATTAAGCGTGACAAGAACCGATTCCAAGCTAATCTGATACCTAATCCTTGTTTGGGAAACAAATCCAAGGTCACCAAATACGAATCCGAAACCGGATATGGATCCTCCACAAAATAACATCGAATCTTGAAGAATCGGATCTGTATCCTCGATTCCACAGTTCCCCGAAAAATTCCAATACAGATTGGAACCCTAGGTGGCCAAATCCAGTAACGTTGCACCAAACAGTTTGCAAGTAATCAAGCACACATAAAATGAGAGAGACAATCTGGATATTTTATTTTGGATGGAGACCATACAAGTCTCTAATGGGTGTTATAGAAGCTACAGCAAAAACACAAATATAAAATGCCAAGTACTGGAATCAATGTTATCAGAACCGGACTGGTCATCAAACCGGCGAAGCCCAAAATGTGAACCGGACAGAAACCGGCAAAAAACCAGGTAAAAAACTGGCGGACTAAAAATACAAAAAATATTCATATTTTGTAAAAAAACATATATATTCATGTGCATACATATGAATCCAAACCATTAATACACAAATATTCAAAGTTTCTCATATATATACCAAATATGGGTGCAAATATCCAAAATAGCACCTAGTGCAATACATCTCTAAGGTTATGAACCAAAGTACATCAACAAAGAGGCTCTAAATGGCCCCTGCAATCAAAAAATAAACCATAGTACTAATGAATAACAATAAAGTGATCATATAGCACTACCCTACTAGCTACTACTACTAGAGTCTAGTGTCCAGTAGTCTACTACTCCTCATCATCGTCCTCCTCATCATCATCCTCATCCTCTTTCTCTTCATCCTCTTCAGGAGTGGGATTCTGAGCCCCACTTGATTCCCTGGCCCTTAAGGTGGAACCTTTGGAGGTGGGTCCAAATCCAACCAAGAAAGGTCTTCATTATCAAATACTGGTGCTTGAGTCTCCACAACCCACTCTGATGATGGATCAAAGTCATCCAAGGTTATGTTGCTTGATATTGGTGTCTTGTTCAACCATTGGTTACGCCTCAACCTAAGATTGTACTGGACATAGACCATATCATCCAACTGTTTGTGTTCCAAACGGTTTTGTTTCTTGGTGTGTATACGCTCAAATACACTCCAATTGCGTTCACATCCAGAAGCACTGCATGGCTGGCTCAATATTCGAACTACAAAAATTTTCAAATCAGTGCAGCTCCCACCAAACGGTCCCCACCAATAGGCTGCAATAAGAGTTGAATGAAAACGAGTTTTAGCAAATGGCTTTGGAAATTTAACTCATTCTTTACAATGGATAATATAATTTGAAAACTTTGAAAATTCTTACCCAGTGGATCCTTGGATCTGCCTCGTATGGCCATGCTCATGCCAAAGCTACCCCTACTCTCATTGAATTGCAATAGCTTATTGTGTATCTCATCCTATATCCTAGCATCAGGAACCATGCGCTCAATGCATCTATACAATCCGTCTTTTACCTCCCCATCATCATTGGCTTCAAAGTCTTTTGTATAGTGGTACCTTCAAAAGTTCATTCAAAGTTCAAAAGACAAAAAATATTCATCAATGAATTTGAAATTGTAACTTATAACTTTGAAAGTCTGAAATTAAAAGAAAACTTATAACTTTGAATAGGAATTTTGAGATTTCTTACCTTGGGTTTAAGTAATAGCCAGCTGCATGCAAAGGATGATGGAGTTGTCTGTTCCATCTATCATCAATGATATTCCAAATAGGAAAATACTTTTGCCTTTTATCACCATATGCTTTCTTTATTGCTTCTTTGGCCTGATCCATGGCCTCATAAATAAAACCCATAGCGGGTTTATCACCATCTACCATCCGCAACACTCACAAGAGGCTCACTGAATAAAACTCTCTTCTGCCTTTTTCCAAAATGTTTTTTCAAACACTTTGTCAGCAATATCTTTCCCTTCAGCCTTTTGACTCCATTGACATTCATTCCACTCATTGCAGGAAAACATCTTCCACAAATTGGATTTTTGATCAACAAGGGATTGCAACGAAAGAAAGTTTGTTGCAAATCGTGTAATGGCTGATCTAACAAGCTCTTTACCCCCAGTATTCTTCCTCATAAGACTCAAAACCCATGAGTGGTTGTAGATGTACCTGGTTATTGATTTTGCCTGCTCCACACACTTCTTCACCCACTCAATTTTGCCAATATCCTCCAGCATGAGGTCTAAACAATGGGTTGCACATGGTGTCGACCAAATGGTGGGGTGTTTTTCCTTTAACATCCTTCCCGCTGCAACATATTTTGAGGCATTGTTAGTGATGATCTGTACAACATTCTCTGGCCCCACCTCCATAACTACTCCATCCAAAAGATGAAATAATAATTGTGCATCCTTCACCTGACAGAGGCATCCACAAATTTAAGAAACATGGTTCCTTTTGGGCAAGCAATAAGGAAATTGATAATAGTGCGGGATTTTCCATCAATCCATCCATCAGACATTATTGTGCACCCTGTTCTACTCCAAGATTGCTTGAAATCCTTCAAATATTCATCTATTCTTTGAACTTCATTTCGTAAAAGGGGTCCTCTGATATCATGAAAACTAGGGCCTTTAAAGCCTGGACCACATGAAGCCATAGCATCTATCATAGGTTGATAATAAGAAGAATTAGTTGCATTGAAGGGTATGTCTGCATTATACCACCATCTAGCTATGCATTCCCAAGCAACCTCCTTCTCCATCTTCTTCCATTTAGCATCAATGGTGAGCTGAGCACCAGGGGTAGTGCGGGGCACAAAGAAAGAGTTAAGCCATCTACTATTGGTCGAGGTACTACGTGGCCTCTTCGGGTTCAAACTGGATGCTCTACGTCGACCTCTCCCCCTAACAGGAAAACTGGAGGATTCTTCAAAACTAGTCAAATGACCTTGAGGAGTTTCATGATCACCACCCTCAAGATCATAGTCAGTCTCATCCTCAAATGGCATTGAACTTCTCCCTATGTCTTCTTGAATCCTCTTTGTCTTGGCTTTTTCTTCTTGGTAGGCTTCAATAGTAAATACTACTTAGCATCTCTGCTCTAAGATCATCAAAGACTTTCCTACAAGGTTCAACATTGCCTCTAGCACCAACTAAGTGTTGTTTTAACCTATGGATACCTCCCCCAGCTATTTTTTTCCCACAATAATTGCATATTTTTTTCCCACCATCATCTAATTGGCAATGAACCCATGTCAGATCCTTCCTCTCTTTTGGAGCAATGGCAAACAAAAGCTGGAAATAAAACCCTATAATTTATTAATAACTTGTTAACTAAGAAAAAAAATTAAAGAAAAAAGTCTTAATACTTGACTCTTGACATACCTTTGAGAGAGGAGAAGAAATGAAGGAAAGCTTGAGAGGAATTGCCGCTGCCAAGAGAAAAAGAACAAGCTGATCCGTGATAAAATTCCACAAATTCTGCACAAAAGCCTTCAATAACCTCCAAAACAGTCCACGTAATAGCTCCAAATTTGCTACAAAAAATAATGCTTCTAATCTCCTCCAAATCCTCCGTGCAAAACACATTTGAAGTTGCCCAACAAGTTCTTGGAAACCACCAATAAAACTCAGCTGCAAAAGACTACAAAACTGCCCAACAAACTATGCTCTCAAGATTGCCAAAGTATTAGCAATGAGTTATGTGAATAATGTAGGGGGTGGGGGGGTGTTTAAATAGTGTTATGATAGGCTTAGGGTTAGGTTAGAAGCATAGCCTAGGTTGTAGTTTGCATTTTATTTTTTTTAATTTGAAATCCGTGAGGGTCCCTGTCCGCGGCCGTACGGCAGAGTACGGACCGCCGGTTCTGTACGGAACCGGCCAGTTCCTTACCTGGTTCAGTAAAAAATCCGGTTTTTTGAAAAAAATTTGTTGACCGGACCGGCCGACCCTGTGAACCGATCAGATCGACTGGTTTTTCCGGTTCCGACAACATTGATTGGAATTATCACCTAGCTCTTCTATAAACTGATGTGCCACCTCCAAAATCCCATCCTACAGGTTCGGAATTCAATGAACCTAAAAAGGTTTCAAAAATTCATTGAGGTTCGCCGAACCTGATAGGTGAACCTGAAAACGAACCTGTTCGTTTAGGTTCGTCTATCAGGTTCGGCAAACCTGATAAAACGAACCTAAAACCATTAAAAAATCCAACGTGTTTGACTTTTTCGGCGACTATTTAAGGCACGAGGTTTTAGTATTTGGTGGGTTTATTGTTTTATTGATTTATGGAGTCCTCACCACGAGCAAGACGACCTCCGGAGATGCAAGCAACTGCAAGGCAGCAAGGGTTTATTATTTTATGGTTTTCAAAGTCTTCTCTCCTGCGACGATGCCGAGATCCACAACGACGACGCTGTTGCTGCAGCCTACCTCCCACGGGCCACAACGACCACCACCACGCTGCAGCCTGTGCTACTGCCTCCCACGGGCCACCACGACCATGCTGCGCTGCTGCCTCCAGGCTCCCACCAGACAATGACCACGACCAGACAATGGCTGCTCCAGAGTCCAGATGACGACGCTGCTCCCGTTTGGCACTACAACACTGCCCACTGCCCACAACAAGGGCCAACTTCCTTCACGGCCCAGGCTCGGAGCTCCACCGCAGCCTGCAGGCTATCCTCCACCACTCCACTGCACAGTGCAGTCTGCAACCACCACTCGCGGCTCCACTACAATCTGCACGTGAATTCGAGCCTCGACCCTCGAGGTATGTAATTTTTTTTTTCATACAATTTTATAACTGTATATTGTTTTAAATTAGTTTTTTTGGCTTGTTAAAACAGAGAAAAAATGAGATAAAAAAACAAAGAAAAGACATTTTTTAAAATAGAGAAAAAATGAGATTAAAAAATGATAAAAAAACAATGTTAATGTAAATTAAAATTTAATGTACAAATTTATCTTTGTTTTCAAGTTTAAATTTATCAAATTTAATATCAATTTATCTTTGTTTTTTTCTATTAATATCATTTTGAAAATTTCTGAATTGGACCGTAATTTATGAACAAAACAGCTCAGACACCTTTGCCATGGCACCTCGAAGATCAATAGCAGAAGGATGGAAATATGTGGACAAACTCGATGAGTCTACTGGTAGGCACCTCAAATGCAAATTATGTAATGCAGAGTTTGTTGGGTCATTGACAAGAGTGATGGATCACTTACTGTCAATTAGTGTTGGTAGAGGAGGTGATGTCCAGGGGTGTTTATAGAACTCAAGGCAACTCTCCAAAAAGACTATGGCATAATTAAAAAAATCAAGCAGACAAATGAGAATAAAAGACACCGCATTCAAGCAGAGTTGGGAATGAATTACAGCCCCTTATCACCATTTTCTTCAAGCATTGTTGGAGTTGGAAGTTCATCTCAGATTCTGCCAACAAGAGAGACTAGGACATTAAACTCTCTTTTGGAACCTGTACAGAAGCAGGAAGTTGACGATGCTTTGGCTGATTTGTTTTATGAATCTGCTATACCATTTAATGTGGCTAGAAGTCCTTATTTTATCAATGCATGTGGTAAGATCGCAGAATTTGGAAAAGGATATGTGCCTCCTAGTTCTGAGGCAATAAGGACCACTCTTCTCAAGAGGTCAAAAGAAAGGGTAACAAACAGATTGTTAAAGATCAAGGAGTCTTAGAAAGAAACAGGTTGCACAATTTTATCAGATATGAATAACAGGTCACTGATTAATGTGCTGGTTTACAGCCCTAAAGGGGTATTATTTTTGAAGGTAATAGATGCTTCAGGACACAAGAAGACTTCAGAATATATTTTCAAGATTTTACATGAAGCCATTCTTGAAGTTGGGGAAAAAAATGTGGTTCAAGTCGTCACAGGTAGTGCCTCAAATTGTGTGGGAGCAAGGAAGCTGATAATGGACAAGTGCAATACAATTTATTGGACCCCCTATGCTACTCATTGCCTAGACTTGCTATTGCATGATTTAACAAAGTTTCCATGGATTAATGATGTAGTTCGGAAGGGGAAACAAATTTCCCACTTCGTTTGTAACCATCACCTCACATTGAGTCTGTATAAGACTCAGTTGGCAAGCATCCAAAGAGCTACTAAGGCCTTGTGATACTGATTTGCCACATATTATATTACACTCAAAAGATTGGTTGAGGAAAAGATAAGCGTGAGAGGTGTTATTTGCATCAATGAGTGGGAAAGCTCTCACCTTTCAAAAGAACCCAAAGAAAAGGAGTTGGAACAAATCATCTTAGGCAATGCTTTCTGGGAAAGTGCCATGAAAGTTTTAAAAGTATGTGAACCAATTGTTGACATGCTTCGGATGGTTGATAGCGACATTCCTTCTATGGGTTTTGTTTATGAGGGCATGGACCGTTGTAAGGAATCAATTGCAAAATCCTTCAACAACGCGGAAAATGAGTACCTGGAAATATGGGAGATGATAGATAAAAGGAGGAAGATGTTGCATAGTCCTTCGCATGTAGCAGCTTGTTATTTGGACCCCAGGTTGTTTGGGATTCAAAGACATAATGATGTTGAAGTAATGAGTGGCCTTTATGATGCTATTGAGCGGTTGGTTCCAAATAGAGAAGAATCTAGCAGGCTTAGAGAGCAACTTCGGGCATACAGGATGGAAGAGGGGATATTTGCAAAGGTTTCTTCCATAGAGGATAGGATCAAAGATCCTCCAAGAACATGGTGGCAGTTTTATGGAGCAGAGACACGTGAATTGCAACATTTTGCAATTCATGTTTTGAGCCAAGGGTCAAGTGCCTCTCCTTGTGAAAGGAATTGGAGTAGCTTTAATCACATCCAAACCAAGAAAAGAAACGGGTTATTATCTTCAAGGTTGGAAGACTTGGTTTATGTGTGAAGCATATTACAATTGGCCTTAAGCAATTTGGCCAAAGATTCTTCTAGCTCCTATCACCCATGGTTTGAGCCTATTCCTAGTGTAGAAGAAGATTTCGGCATTGATGGTGACAATGATGATGATCCTCATGACGATGGCGCTCCATATGTTGACAATGATGACTATGAGGATCACAATTCTAGTGCCTTTACTACCCCATGTGCTCTTGATGATTTAGAGCTTTATGATATTACTAGTACGCCACAATAATAGAAGTTTGATCATATTTTAAGTTTTGTGAAACAATTTCAAGGCTGATAACTATTTGACATTATGAATTTTCTTCAATTTTGAAACATGAAGACTATTTATACTTCATTTTGCAATATGCAGTTTTATAATGCAATTTATGTTTGGACTTTGATCATGTGCAACTTTGCAAGTGTTTATGGGATAAAATGTTTTGCAATTTGTTGTTTCATAATGCAATTTATGTATAGAATTTGATCACGTCCAAGTGTTTATGACATGAAATGTTTAGATCTTGATTATATTTTAAATTTCTGAATTTTTAAGTATTTACAAGTTTTTTTTTTTTTTCTGAAAATTGTATATAGACGAACCTATGCCGAACCCCATCGAAAAATTCAAACCCGAATCGACCCTGAAGCTCGCCGAACCCAAAAACGAACCCGAACCGTGTGACATAGATTACAACCAGCCCTGACTTGAGAAAAAAAAAGCGCCAAATTTGCAACACTTTCCAATCCAATTAAAAAATTTCAGCTTTATTATAAAAATAAAAATAACAATACAAGCAAAGTCTTTACTCTTATCTTCTCACCATTGTTTTCACAATTTTACTGTCATCCTGTACATATCCATAGGCTGCTGCTAACTGTTGCAGGTCCTATTCATTGCCATTGTTATTCTTATATGTTCGATAAACTGGGTTCATGGCTTCTGCCTTGTCATTTCTTACAGATTCTGCACATTTTTTCCTTTTTCAACTTGTTGCCTCTACTTTTCTGTCACAACTAACAATCTTAATTTGCTCGAACAAAACCCAGGAATAGAATGAAAGCAATGGTCCAACAGCCAATGAAACAATATTTCCAAGAACCAGATATTCTTCTTTCTGTAATAGTTATGCAAACAACACTTTCTAACAAATATCTTTAATTTCACTCTTTCCAAACAAAATAAAACACTTCCAAACCACAAAAAGATTCCAGAAAAAAATCTAGCTTACAGAACAACCCAGCAACAGGTCAAGGAAACCAAAACTTCAGTGGATTCCTTCTTCAACTTTCAGCCACTAGAACCACCCACTCCTCAGTCTTGAAAGCTCTAATACCATGTTACTTCAAAATGACAGGAAAACATACAAGATCACAAGACAGACAGAATCGTTGAATTTTATTATGAAGATGAATAACATGGTTGTTAGATTTCAGATTACTCCAAAATGTTTACACTATATTTAGAGGTGCTTCACAAGATTTATCATTTGGGGTACATGGTGTATGATCAGCCCCCAAATAGTCGGAGATGGATTTGCACATTGAAGATGTTGTGATGGAGTGGCACATTGGAGATAGCTTATCAGTGGTTGCTTGATTGGCATTCTTCCCTAGGTGTTGAAGTTACTCTTAATAACTTAGGGGATGTCCTTCATGATGGCCACATGGAGCAGTTCACTTGCTTGGAGAACACACTACGTAGAAGCGTTGTGCATCTTGAAGGGGGTACACTAAGCCCAAGATATTGTGGAGTAGCTTGGATTCATGTATGGAGGCTTGGAGTCGGCTCGGGGACACTTAGGTTGTGACAGTATTCATGCAAGAGGAGTGGACCTAGTGAAGTACATTAGAAGAAGTAATTGAATCCATACGGGCTTGTGGCAGAAGAGTGTGAAGTTGTGAACACACCTTGTGTGGCTACATTATCTTGGAGCCCTTATTGTGTACAGCATCAGCATGGAGATTGACATGTGTACAGTGTACCCTTGGAGTGTAGCACTCCACTGGTGTGAGTCTACATGTGATTATTGTATGCAGTAGGTTGCTTGTAAGGGCATTGTCCCACATGTGTATTGTTGGCCTCCCTTACCGCTCATATATAGAGGAAGGAAAGAGACTTTTCATTATCAACATCGTTTCCCTTTGTACTTGTCTTCTTGTGGAACTCGCTGGGGTTCATGAGGAAACCCTAGGAGGAGTTATGAAGAGGAGGAAGGATGTCTTCATTGAGAACTTGGTCTTGCGATTAGGGTTTACTCTTGTGAAAAAGACGTTGAACATGACGTCAATGATCTTAATCATATATTCATATCACTCATCGTTCTTATTCACTCGTGTAAAGATGTGACTAGGACAAGCATGTTAGTCATCCTCTCTCTCTCATATCTTCATCTGTACTTGATCTCTCTCTCTCTCTCTCTTGGAGTTGATAGGGTTGCTTGATCTTCTTGGAGCATCTTGAAGTAAAGATTAGGTTTTTATCCCTTGGAGATTTGGAGGCTGTATTTGGTGAAGAAGAAGAGACATCTTTCTTTAGAGGACTTGCTTGAATGATTTATGCTTGTTGGATCTCCTTGGTCAAGCTAGGTGTTTTCTCGTTTTTCCCTATCTAGGGTTTTGAAGAGCTAGTAAATTGTACTAGTCTTGTGATAAGACTATGGTATGTACATGAACTTCATATTATGCGTATTAATGAAGTTTTCGGCTGTCCAATATTTGTGTGAAATGCAGATCAGATTTTCAGCCATCTATGTTCTTCATGATCTGTATTTCCAGCTATATATGTTTGTTGATTTGGCATAAGTTAAGAGAAATTATGTTTAGTGACATAACATTATAAGTAAAGAAAATTAGGGTTCTTTGACTGTTGTATTTACTGCTATAAATAAGAGTTTTCAGATCTGGTTTATGCATGATAAGATTGTCTAGAAGCCTGAAACTTACCCAAACACTTTGAATATTTCCTCTTGGATTGCCTAGAGCTTAGGGTTGGTGAGAATTGAAATATTGTTCAACGCCACTATTGTTTTAATTGTATTTCACAACAGCCCTACGGCTTAATTCACAAGGTTAAGAACCAAGAAACCTCTCGTTAAGAGGTGAAATTTTTTAATTCCAAATTCTGAGAAATTTCCACAATGATTATATAAAGTTGTACAGCTACATATATTTATGTTTTATTGTACAAGTTGCTACCCCAGCTAGGCTAGTTAATCTGCCTTCTGGCTGTTGAAAAACTAGAAACTAGGGGACTGTAGTTTCATCAAACACTTAGTAAATAACAGATTCAGACTTGTACAAGCACCCACATTAAATGCAAATAATTGTCACGCATTCCCATGCAACTTGAAAGCTGAAATACAAAAACTCAGTGTATTTTGCAATGGAAAAACACAAGCAAGAACAACATATAAACTCAGATAAACACTAAGAGTTTTGGTTGTCCAGCCCAAGAAAAACCCCAAAGGGTAAAACCCAACAAAAGAAATTTATTATTGGCAGCAGAGAGTTCAAAAGCTACAGCAGTAGTACATTTGGCATTAAAATTTACAGTTTGAAAACTCACTTGCAACCACCCAAAATAAGTCCCGAATTTAATATTTATGCCTTGAAGAAAGTGCCCAATCGTTGTACAGACTGCACAAACTAGCAGGTACAGCAACCTCAAAAATAGTGCCAGACCTCATATGTAAGGACTGTACAGAATTTTCAGCAGCAGATTAAAAAAAAATCTCGAAATTTGTGCCCTTCAACAGTCTCGATTTTCATGCATGTACTTGCACTGTACGGACTATACGGCTCCAAACAGTATGCCCTCCTTCCTGCTTGCAAACAGACATCTCTTCTTTCCACAAAAATATTTGCCTTGGGATTTGTGCCCCGGTTCTCTTGGAAAAGATGCCAAATCTGCTGCAAACCCACTTTTCTCCTCTCAGCCTTCACTCAAAAATTTCTCTTGCTAACTGTGTCTTGCACACTACCCTAGGCTCACTCTTATAACTTGAAAATGACTTTTCACCTTCCTAACCCCTAAATATTACTGCCAAGATCTAATCTTGCCTTTAGAAGATCAAGGAATGTGATTTATTCCCGCCAAAAATTAATCACTTACATTTTAATAAAGTCATTTCACTTTATGTCATAAGTGCACTTTATGAAATAAAGTCACTTTATCAAACAAGGACACTTTATAAAAGTCATTTTAATATAAGACTCACTTTATACAACTTTATAAAAATTACATTACAAAGTCAAGTAGCCTAGATAGTGTAAATGAACAGTCACTTTTGCATACAAGACAAAATTATGTGGAGTGCCTCCTGGGCTATAAAGCTAACACTCCCTCTTAGCGAGGGACTTACTCATTGCCATCATCATCAGGGCATGTCCTCAAATCCATCACATTGTTCATAGTAGGAGCTCCCTCTAAACTTGGAACCAGCGCTACCACTTGCACTGAACCGGAATCTAAAGATAAACTACTGGCAGCAACCGAGCTCTTAGGAGAATCCATTCTCCCATCTTGAGCTCCATACCAGTCGAGTCTCCTAGCACTACTCTGAAGAGACTCTCTCTCATCTCTCGAAAGTCTGGATTGAAATCTTGGCACCACTGCAGCCTCAGGAGCCTCCTACTCCTCTTTGGACTCTGAATCATAAATTGTGGGTTGTCCACCGAACTTGTACAACTCATCGAACCGATCACCAATCAGTCGAAATTGGATCAGTCCCACTCTCTCTGAGTATATCAAAACATCTCCCATATCTTCCCTCTCTAGGAAAATATACACATGTCCCTTCCAGAACAATGTAGAATACCCTACATCCTCCAAGACTGACATAAAGAACAAGTTCACACTCGGCCATGGAACAAACAGAACTCCATTCTACTCTAGGAGTTCTCCATGATAGACCTGGAATCTGACTCTCCCAAATACATGCACTGCACATGCAATTCCCCCTTCACTTCGAACCATCTAGTCTGGACCTGTCTCAGTAATCTTCCGAAATATATGATATAATCCTGTCATATGACATGAAGCTACACTATCAATAAACCGGTTATTGTTATGCACAACTCCTTTGCTTCCGGCACTCGAAACATGAGAGAATAAGAGAATTCCTTCTCAAATCTTCTCGCAAAGTCACATCCTCCTCTTTCTTCTTCTTTTTTTCTTCTCAGGACACTGAGAAGCACAGTGACCATATTGGTCACAAGCAAAGCATCTGACTTTGCTCAAAAGTCCTCAAAGTTCTTCTTTCTCTTAGCAGAATGAGCAATATTTTCTTCATCAACACTCTCCTTCTGTCCATTGCCTTGAGATCCTTCCCGAATCTCCCCCTAAGTGAAATAGTCCCACAATCTGCTCCAATCTGGAAGGTGTTCTCGAGCAACCACACACTTTACAAAGACATCACATTCCTTGGTGAAGCCTTTCAAGGCTATCCTCACCAATTCAAAATCAAAAATGACTTCTCCAACTACAGCCAACTCATCTTTACCTGTGTCAGCTAGGTAAAATAGGATACTGCACGCTCACCCTTGGCCATCTTGGTCCCCTGCAATTTGTCCTTGAGAGCCATCTTTTAGTTCTCATTCTTAGCCTCATACAAGCCTTTCAGTGTAACCCACGTATCATGAGTTGTCTTCTTCTTAGTTACATGTGGAAAAAGGTAGTCCCTAATACCATCCAAAATCAGCCTCTATGCTTTGGCCTCTTTTACTCCATGCATGTCAAGAGCAATAGGATCAGTTGCGAGAGGAGTTACCACGATGGTAACCATGGTCCAAAGTTTGCATTCCTTGAGAACAGCAGTCATTCAAACTTTCCATTGCAAATAGTTGGACATACCATTCAACCAATCCTCATATCTGATGCAAACAGCCATCTCTCTCTGATGTCCAAAAGAAACAATAGACCACTAGCTGTCCCGTTTTGCCCAACACCTACAAATCACTTTCAGATAGTATCTACCTGCCAACAAGCTGTTAAAACCAGCAAAAGAATACTGCCAAATAACGTATACCACTGCTGCCCACTATACATCAGAGCCTAGCTCTGATACCATGTTGAAAAACTAGAAACTAGGGGACTGTAGTTTCGTCAAACACCTAGTAAATAAGAGATTTTAGACTTGTACAAGCACCCACATTAAATGCAAATAATTGTCATGCATTCTCATGCAACTTGAAAGCTGAAATACAAAAACTAAGTGTATTTTGCAGCAGAAAAACACAAGTAACAGCAGCATATAAACTCAGATAGACACCAAGATTTTTGGCTGTCCAGCCCGAGAAAATCCCCGAAGGAGAAAACCCAACAAGAGATTTATTATTGGCAATAGAGAGTACAAAAGCTACAGCAGTACATTTGGCATTAAAATTTAGTCTGAAAACTCACTTGCAAAAACTCAAAAACAGTCCCAAATTTCTGCCTTGAAGAACTTGCCCAATCGTTGTATGGATTGTACAGACCAGCAGGTACAGCAACCTAGAAAAATAGTGCCATACCTCATCTATACTGACTGTATAGCATTTTCAGCAGCAGAATATAAAAAAATAGAAAAAAAACTCGAAATCCATGCCCTTGACAGTTTCGATTTTCGTGCATGTATGAGCACTGTATGGACTGTACGGATCCGTACAGTACGCCCTCCTTCCTTCTGAAAACAGTCAGCTCTTCTTCCCACAGAAATGTTGGTCTTGGGGTTTGTGCCCCAATTCTCTTGGAAAAGATGCCAAATCTGCTGCAAACCCACTTTTCTCCTCTCTGCCTTTACTCAGAAATTTATCTTGTTAAATGTGTCTTGCACACTACCCTTGGCTCACTCTTGTCACTTGAAAATGACTTTTCACCTTCCTAACCCCTAAATCCAACGGTCAGGATCTAATATTGCCTTGAGAAGATCAAGATATGTGATCTATTCCTGCCAAAAATAAATCACTTACATTTTAAATAAAGTCCTTTCACTTTATGTCATAAATGCACTTTATGAAATAAAGCCACTTGTTATAAAAATAACAAGGACACTTTATAAAAGTCATTTTAATATAAGAGTCACTTTATACAACTTCATAAAAATCACATTACAAAGTCAAGTAGCCTAAATAGTGTAAATGAACGGTCACTTCCGCATACAAGACAAAACTACGCGGAGTGCCCCCTGAGCTATAAAGCTAACACTGGCACATCTTGCATTGGTAGTTTGCTACATCTCAATCTACATGATATAAAGCTTCCATAACATTGGAATTGTTTTGTGCAAAGAGAGCTGTCAACAAAAAGAAGATTTCCAAGCAGATGCAACACAGATCAAAACCTAAAGGCATTTATCAGAACTGGAACTGGCCAAGGATCAGACCAGGACCAGACCAGAACCAAACAGAAACCGGGTTGAAGAACCGGCCCCAATAAGGGCTCAACTCCTGGATGAAGACTGGTTTGGACACTGCCAGAGGTGAACTGATCTGGTTCAGCCACCTGTTTGGACCCTGCCAAAGGTGAACTGGTCTGGACTGGCCAGTTCCGATAACTATGAAGTTATGAACAGCTCCAACTACCCATTTGACATTTGCTTTTAGGAACCTTTACTGTTTTTGTTCCCATGGAATATGAGACTAGCTGGTTAGGGTCCAATAAGCTTATATATTAATTGAAAGCATGATATGGACTTGAAACTAATAACAAGTGCCCAGAACTTTCATGTATGATAAAAAACAGAACTTTCATGTATGATAAAAATAGCACTTTTTTGTTTGAAAATATAGGAAACATGAAAATAAACATGCCAATCCTCATAACTAGACAGCAAAGTTAACGAATGCCCATCAAGCTGGTTGTCCTCCAGAGTTTAAACTTTTAAAAAATGTCTATGAAATGCAGTTAAAAACTTAAAATAGCAATTCCAGAGAAGAGGAGAGATTAACCAACTGCTAGGATATAAGTTCCAAAAAAGAGTTAGAAAGAACCCAGGTGAAGGCTCAGGGGACAACTAAAGAACACAAATATTCGGTAATTAGTAATTACATATGTAAGATAACTAGGATGTAATATGAGAAGAATATTATGTTAATTTATATCAACTTCCGGCTGCATAGAAAATAGAGGTTGAGTTGCTGTGTAGACTTGATATCAGCTCTATTATATTACATGAGTTTATCAGGTCACATGGAGAGTAGAGGTGCAGGTGCTTTGTAAGCCAAGTCTAACCAAGGACTTTAAGGGTGAAGGAGGTATCTATACATTTTTGAAGTAAATATTCAGTTACACGGTACACCTACTAGGAAAGGGTCATTGATAGTCTTTACGTCAGTGTACTAGAATTAGAGAGGTTGCTACCACATCAACATGAGGATTTGCACCCCAAAGCCATAATCCAAAGTGTCAAAGATTTCAGTACAATTTACTTCATAAACCACCCAACACAAGCAAGTGAAAATTTCTGCACAATGGGACTTGCAACTTTAATGAACTGTTTGACCAAATGTATTTTGTTAATCAATATTTTATTATCATTCCAAAAAGCTATTGGCAATCTGAATGTGAGATGCTTTACTTACGTCTTTGGTTGAAGATCAAAATGTTTAACTTTTGTGCTTTTCCCTTCTAGTGTGACCTTGAAAGAACTGCAAATATGAAGAGAAAATTGAACTTATTTTGAAATTCTGATTTATGAATATTATGCAAATTTGATTACCAGCCTGTCATGTTGATTCCTACCTGCAAAAATTTTGAGGGTCATCTTGCTCCACAAGGTTTGAAAGAATTAACTGCAGTAGTCTACAGTTGGCTGCCAAGCAATGTGCCATGTCCAAATCTTGTAATTAAATAATTAAGTGGATCAAAAATGTTCCTTCCCATAGGCAAATATAAGTATGTTTCATGCACTTTCAATCAACGATGGTTACAAAGCCCTTTGTTTAATCCTAGTTTTGGGGGAGGTTTAATGTCAAAGTTTGTTTTCAATAATAATGCTATTTAAAACCTGACCTGAGCACACCATTAAGAGTTTATCTCTGGCAAAAACAAGTTTTCATGCAGATAAGATTCAGACGAAAAATGTCCAGTGCATAAAAAGTACCAAAATAAAAATTTTACTTTCACAGCAGTAAAGATAAAAGCACAGAAAACCTGTCAAAGTAGTTTCAAAACTCCTTGATGCAAAAAATGTTGACAGAATAACAAGTGAACAATCACAGTTGTTATGCAGGCTTGCTCATTAAGAGGAAACACATCATGTAGTAAGTTTAGACTATGATAAGGTGGACCTGATATAACAAGTCTAATAAATAAGAATGAAGAACTAATATATTATTGTTAGGCAACCTCTAAAATACCCAATTGGCAATGAGCCTTCCATGTTTACAAGCCTCTTCAGATGTTTATAGAACCTCTATTTAGCGCTGTCCCATGCCTCATATTGGCAAAAACATGCATGTACAAAACATTTTTTCCTGCAGTCTGTCCAAGATATAACAGTAGACATACAGACTTTACAGAGTAAACAGGGAAAAATTTTCCAATCACAAGGTGTACACAAAACTTGGAGCATCCATTCTTGACCCAGAAACTGTCCGATAAACATATAATTTTTCCACCTGGATATTGGCATCGCCGTCTTCCTTCATTATTTCAACATTAAGTCTGGGCATCTCTTGTGCAAGAGTTTTGCAACCATTCAGTGTGATAGTGCATGCTGACATCCATAACGAGCGCATTGATTCATACTGGTCCATCCCTGATAGAAGAGCAGCATCCCCAAATGGGCTATCCCTTATCTCAAGTTTGCGAAGCTTTGGACAACCTTGCAGCAGATATTGCATGCCCCTGTCACTGTTTCCAGCAAAGGCCACAGATAAAGTTTGCAAGTTCTTTGCATAACAACCAACATATTCAAAAGCTTTATCAGTGAGCCAACCAGATAATGACAAGCGCTGCAAATTCTTACAATTCCTTACAATGGCTCCAAAAGCTTCATCCATAGGCTCATTAGTCAAGTGGTCTGGTTGATGGGGAGCCATAATGCAAAGGCGGAAATGGGTTAACTTGGGGCAGTTCTGAGCTAAAGTGACAATTGCAGCATTTGTCATTTGCTCGCAGAAATATAGAACATAGTTAAGATTAGGACAACCTTTTGAAATTGCAACGATGCCCTTCTCTGTAACATAACCTTGACCTTGGCCCGAATGATCCACTGGGTAAACTCGCAGCTCTCTCAAATCCTTACAACTTGAAGAAACAATTTCCAGTCCTGCATCTTCTACAGTATCCAGAACCTGCAGTTACATAAACCACCTACTTCTTTGTCAACGAAGTTTCAACAAACTAGTCCAAAAATTCACTCAACAAGCTAACAGAAACCAAAATAAGATAGTTGACATCAAGATTCAAAACACTCAGTTAACAACATTAAAGAAAACAACAATTTCTATTGCATGCTCAAAGATGAAGATATTACCCAAAGTCGTTGCAGATGAGGGCAATTAATGACAATCCTCCCTAAATCTGAGCTCCGAATAGTTGCATAGCTAAAGTTCAAGAACTTTAGCTTTGAGCAGACTGGATAAATGGCAGGAAGATACACAGGTGCCACATCCCAGAAACCTGATAAGATTCTCAGCTCCTTGCAGTTGTTGAAGGCAGCTAACAAATTGTCAAATTGCCGTGACCTCATCTCTTGAGAATATGAACCAGTTCCCAGTTCAGTCAGCCGAGGAGCATGTACCAGGAGACGTTGCAATTGTTCTAAAGTAACATTTTTGTTTAGTTTCAAACTTTTCAAAGAAGTGCATCTTGCAACAAGTCTCTCAAGGGAATCAAAATTCACCACACTGGTCATACAAGCAAAGTTTAGTGACACTAAAGATGAACAGCTCTCAGGAAAACAGCTTAGCCAGTAGCCTCCCCGATCATCTATGTCATTCTCTTGTAAATCCAACTCTGTGAGATTCCTGCACAGTACAAGCCCAGAAACGAAATAAAATAAACACACTATATAGAGAATCGAGATAAATAAGCACTATACCTCTAGCAGAAAGAATACCAATAAACAAATCCAGAAATCCAGTAACCTGGTCTTCAAAACTTCAAGTAAACACTCTGAGCTACTGCAACTTTATAAAAAGCTCACTCAAGAGGATTGAGAATTTCCCTGAAATAAAGCTTGGTATATTTATTACCAGAGACCATCCTTCTTTAACAGGAAATAAGCACAAATAGGTGAGTAAAACATTAAACTTATATAAGTGCCACAGAAGGCATAGAATTGGATAAGGAATAAAAGAATCCATATGAAGGTGGACCGTGGAGCTAAAGTATCAAGGCAATCATGATGGTAACAATTCCAAGACAAGCATGTCGATAATACAAAGCTTATTTTGACAGAACCGGACTAATCTGACAGATATACTCAAAATTTTTAGTATGCTTTTATGTTACGGCTGATTCGCAGAATGCGAAGTTTCAAGTATTTTGTTGAATATCATGGAGAATTGTACCAGCCTCTATGTTCTTTTTCAAAAAAATGTGTCTTATATTAACAAAAAATGTTTTTAAAAGCTGAAAACAAGGGGGGAGGTGTATATAGAGTGGCGTATTATATCCTCTTCCTTGGTGCTACTAAAGCGGAAAAAGTCAGAGTAGGCTTGGGCATCTAACTCTTCGGCATACAATTGCATACATACTCTTCTTGTCAAGAATGACAAAAAGATGGGATTGAACTAACCTCATCAGAAAACACATATTTGCACTGTAGCTTCTAGATGGTAAATAAGGCAGTGATGTGAAGGCAATCCCAACTGCCCATGAAGGGATAAAGTAGAATGGACCAAGAGTCACAAAACAGCACTGCTTTCCAATGAAGCTGTCTCTGAAACAAAACTGAATGCTGATCCTGAACATATTTCTAGTGATTTCTAGCAAACTTGCACTCCCATAAAATATGCTCAAATGTCTCTGGGTGGCTGCAACATAGGCAAAGACCATCTGTCAGCCCACACTTAGCAAGACAGACTTTAGATGGCAGCCATCAGTATACAACAAGCCAGGCAAAACACCAGAGCTTATAGCTGAAACTAGACACTGCAACAGATGAATCCACCAATCCTTTGGATCAGAAGAGATATATCTAGCACCCAACACGGGAGATGAAGGATGCTGCCGATGCAAGAGAGAGTAAAGTTTTTTAGTGTCATATTGTTGGAGCTGCTTCGTGAATCTCCAATCCCAATCCCACCACAGAGGAACATGCATATCCATATTCAACTTATACTGCTCTTCAGGAGGAATCATCCCTATTATATATCTTTGAAACCCAGCTTGCCAGAGGATAACAAGGCCTTCTGACAAGATAGCAATCTCCAATCCCTCCAGTCCCTAGTCTCAAAATCCCAAAGACCCCTCAAAAGAATATTCTTTTCCTGCTCAACCTGCACACCTGAAATCAAGGACACTTGACAATACACTGATCCTGATGAAACCAACCCTAAATAAGGCACCAGGCCAAGTCCCAGCCTGTATGGTGCCCAGAGAAGTTCCATCTGACCAAAGCAGCAACAAACTTCCAAGCCTCCCGCATGCTCCAACAAATCACTGACCCAGAAAACTTAAAAGAGGTGTGGGGAGGAGATGATATCACATAACTTGAAAGAGCCTCAGATAAACACTAAATGCTAGGCAGACTGGAACCGATATCACAGGAGGGTCTACCATAGAGTGGAACCTTCAAGGCATCTCACTATCCACATCGCTGCCAAATACAATGTTGAGTCACGACATCAATTTGGCCACCTTCTTCCATAGGAATAGCACACACCATAGAAGAAAGAATCGACGATTTCCCGAAAAATCGCGAGATTTTCGGGTCGGCGATTTTTGTTAGTTTTTGTACCTAGGCAGATGTTCCCTAGGTGACTTTAATTTTTTTGCCTAAAGTCACTTTAAGAGGGAAAAAGGTGACCCTCACATTAAATGTC